>CAJQZJ010036177.1:443102-583760 GCA_907164525.1 Lophiomys imhausi
GGTTTTGTCCTTTTTGGACAGCATTCTGTCTACAGTTGGAGCAAGAATGCTGTCCAAAAAGGACAAAACTTGGAAGCAGGTAAGTCGACAGCCTAGCTCTGCCAAGACAGGGTAGGCAAGTCCTTCATAACCCCTGCTCTACAATCAATGTCTGTCAGAGAAATGGGGCCAAATGACTGAAGATCGATGCTGTAATGTATGGAGAGAAAATCGGAACTGTCCAGGCAGCCACTGGTATGTCATTTCTTAGTTTTGGAAGCTGCAGGCCCTGTACTTCCTATAAAATCAGATATATTTATCCCTCTCAGGTCTCTGAGGTGGTTGAAGAATAGATAGCTAGAGTCTCATAATTAAATTTTGAGTTGTTTAGGAGTCAAGAGAGTGTTATAGATCTAAGAAGATGCTTTTAAAATTGTGCACAATTTAGTATGAATGTTGAGTTAGATGTAGAACTTTAAACTCATGGAGATGGTTAGATAGTAGAATGTTAAAGTCAGGTGCCAAATACATATGGACTGGACATTGGGAATGTACACTAAGCCATATAACCCTCATAACTGTGACCTAATTACCTCTGTTGTTTTGTATCGTATCTATTATTATAAGAGAAAGAGCCATTTGTTGGTCTGAAAGGGGAAGCTGTAGGGGGAAATAAGATATACCTTACTTAAAAAAAAAAAGGGAAGAGGATGGGGGGTTGAGGGTGGAAGGGTGGTACTGGAGGGGGAGTAGGGAGGGGATTGCAATTGAGATGTAACTTGAAGAAATAAAAAATAAAGAACGAAAAAAAAAAAAGACTCAGTTGTCCCTGGGTTAGTGGCATTGAGAACCTGATAAGGACTTGTGATTAATTTTAGCGTTCTTGTTTGGGTAGATAGGCAAAGGGATGAGGTGAGGACAGATGTTAGTGTCCTCGATATTTGTTGACTTTCGGAGGTCTGAGTGCCTGCTCTGGGAACCGGAACCTCTTGGTTTAGGACAGAGTTAGGTCCAATGACCGTGGGTGGCAGGGATTCAATTTTTAGTCTTTTAGTGAAAGTCATTCCATCATCATGTCCAGCGACATATAATCTTAGGCCCCATGTTATTCCTTTTATCCATTGAGTCGTAAGTTTTTTCCTGCCTCCGTGAACTGGAAGAGGTGGGGGTTACAAGTAAAATTAAGACATGGGCCTGTTCCATTCCAGACTCCTTGCCAAGGATCTACCCCGACAGAGACCCCATATTGGACAAAGGTAGTACCACCAAGAGGCCTAGTACAGGTGTTTTGACTTAGTCCTGGTTGTCCATATTTATAACCCTGACTCGCCTGTATTAAGTCACTCTCTGAGTTAAGGCAATAAGTATCTCCTGTTGTCTCACAGCCCCAGGTCCCATAGTAGAAGGTTTCAATCCCCCCACATTTGTGGCCCTTTTCTCTAGAGTTACTCCTAGGGCATATATAAATTGGGATTTTTTGTAGTTCATTGCACAGCTGTGGGTGTTTGCAACCAAATCCTCTACCTCTCAGCCCACTCCCAGAACATGGCTTGCAAGAGCAAGTTGGCTTTCCATCACATTCAGGCAGCCCCTTTGTTGTCAGATCTTTTCCCCCTGTTGAATGATGATCAGGGATGTCCCAGTAGTCTATTCCTGCAGACAGTTGGCACAAATCAGGATGCAATTCTGGCCACCAGGTCCAGGGGTCAGCTAGGGTGGAATTAGACCATATTTCCTGTTTGGGACAAGACCTGCCAAGTGAAGTGTTGAGGCACATGGGGGCTGGGGGAACTCACAGTCAGCTGGGTAAGCAAAAGGAGAGTTAAGAGTCCTAGGATCGCCAAAATTTGAGCTTGAGATGGTTGGAAGAGTGGTGAGCGCATCATTCTGTTGAGGCTTTAGGTGCTTTCTTTGTGTGGGAGGCGTGGATCCAAGCCGAGATTCCATCAACCTTGACAGCACTCAGGTGGTTAGCAGGATAACATACAGCCCTTTCCACCTAGGCTCCAGATTCTGTGAGCGATGCTGGTGAACATACACAGAATCCCCGATATGGAATGGATGAGTGACCTCCGGGGTGCCTGGTTGATAGGTGTCAGCAAACTGCGTCCACAACTCCTTCTGGACCAGTTGGAGTCCCTTTAATCAGATTCTCTCTTATCCCGACTGGGATTGACCTTCTAGCATGATATGCAGGCTTGGACAACATTTTCTGCTAGCTTGTGAAGTCCTGGAATCTCATAGTTAGTCTTGTTAATTAGGGTGATTAATATTTTTGGGTCCAGGTGTGTCTACCGGGGCATCTATTTTAACTTTTCTTCTGCCTCTTTATGGCCCATTGTCTGTTTACCATTTTGATGTTGTGGTGGGGACTCTGTTCCATTAGGGTCTACAGCAAGTAATTTAAGTATAACATCTCCTAAAGCCACTTCTTGGGTGACCTGATCTGCCATATTGTTTCCCTTAGCTATAGGGGACCTTTGATGACCTGGACAGTGGATGATGCTTACTTTGGCTGGCAGCATGAGGGCAGCTAGTAGAGTCAGGATCTATTGTTTATTTTTAATATCTTTGCCAGCTGAAGTAAGGAGCCCTCTTTGTTGATAAATGGCCCCATGTACATGGGCGGTAACAAAAGCATATCTGCTATCTGTGTAGACACTTATCTTTGTCTTTTCTGTCATTTCAAGAGCTTTTGTGAGGGCAGTCAGTTCAGCTCACTGTGCTGAAGTCCCTTGGGGGAGGGCCGCAGCCCAAATGACCCATTTTCCATCTACCACCCCTGCCCCTGTCCGACACTTACCTTCTTCAAGAAAGCTGCTCCCATCCATGAACTAAGTGGCTTCAGCGTCAGGGAGCAGCTGGTCAGTGAGATCTGTGCGGATGCCATGGGTCTCGGCAAGCACTTGTCGGCAGTCAGGGATGATAGCTGATCCCTCTAAGTCAGGGTCGGGGAGCAGGGTGGCTGCATTAATAATCCCTGTTGCAGGCATGAACTTGATGTGGTCCAAGTTCAGGAGGAGTGACTGATAATGTGTCATCCTGGTATTTGTCAGCCACCTCTCAGGAGGCTGGTGCACTACTCTTTAGACAGCTGGGCCATCCTGCTGGAACAGAGTCTAACTTTTTTTGACAGATATGCCATGGGCCAGTTCCATGGACCCAGTCTCTGAGTCAGGACTCCTTTAGCTATCCCCTTATTTTCAACCACATACAGGTGGAATGGCTTAGTCACATCAGGCAGTCCTAAGGCTGGGGCTGATAGCAGGGCCGGTTTAATTTTGTTGAAGGCCTCCTGCTCTTTCTCGCCCTAAACAAAAGGTTTACTCTCCTTTGTGAGTGGATACAGAGGGGAAGCCAGTTCTGTGAACCCTGGGATCCATAGCCAGCAGAAGCCCGCAGTTCCCAAGAATTCTCTGACTTGTTGGGGAGTCCTGAGTGTGGGTATCTGAGCCACAGTGTCTAGCATCTGACAGCCATCTCTTTCCATTCAAAGGCAAATATAGGCTGGCTAGAAGGGCTAAGCCTAAGCAGAAAAAGGCATCTTTCAACTCCAATACTGTATACCACGTTCGCTGAGGGGGAAGGGTGCTAAGGAGGTCATAAGGGTTGGGCACTGTAGGGTGAAGATCAGCAACTCTTTTGTTAACTTCCCTTAAGTCCTGGACTGGCCTATAATAATTAGTCCCAAGCTTTGGAACTGGGAGCAGAGGGATGTTCCATGCTGGCTGACATTTAACGGGGACCGCCAGCTCGAGGAGCCACTGTATGTGTGGGAGGATGTCATCTCTGGCCTTTTTTGCTCATGGGATACTGGTGGACCAAAACTGGGGTGGAGGTAGCTTTAATCTCCACCACCATAGGTAGACGATGTTTGGCCATTCCTATGCCAGCAAGTTTGGCCCAGGCTGAGGGAACCTTGGCCATCCATTCCTGCATGTCTGAGGAGGGGGTTTTTCAAACAACCTATGTTCATCTTCCAACCTCATAGTGAGGACCTGAAGTGGCCTCCCCTCTCTGTCAGTCACTGATGGTCCTTCTGCTTAGAAATGAATTTGGGCTCCCACCTTAGAAAGCAAGTCACGGCCCAGGAGTGGATAGGGGCACTCAGGGATCATGAGGAATGAGTGGGATACCTGGCCCATGCAAAGGTCCACTGTTCTCCGGGTAGTCCATGGGTATGTTTATTCCCTGTGGTTCCCTGAACCCAGGACCTCTTTGTGGATAGTGGTCCTTCTGATTGGAGGAGGACTGAATGCTGAGCCCCGGTGTCCACCAGAAACTGGACAGGTTTCCCCTCCACATTGAGAGTTACCTTAGGCTCGGGGAGGGGGTGTGAGCCCCGACTCCCCTAATCTTCTTCTTCTAAAGCCAGAATTTTTTTTCTGGGGGGGTCCTCCCCTCTTCTTCTTGGGGCAATCCTTGAGCCAATGTCCTTTTTCTTTACAGTAGGCACATTGGTCCTTTTCCAATGGTTGCCTCCTGCCCTTACCCTCATCTTTCTGACCTCGCCTGTCTCTCTGGTCTCTTTTGTTTACTACAGGGGCCAAGATTTTACTCAAATTTTTTTCTTGTCTTTTTTCTCTTTTTAACTCTCATTCATCCTGTTCCCTACATCTTCTCTCTTCTTTTTCTTCCTCTGTCTCTCTTTTATTGAACACTTTATCTGCTTCTTTAACCAAGTCCTTGAGCGAGAATCCCTGTAGGCCCTCCAGCCTCTGGAGCTTTTTTCTAATATCTGAAGCTGACTGATCAATAAAGGCCATGGCTACCGTAGCCTTATGTCCCTCAGAGGTAGGTTCATATGGAGTAAATCTCCAAAAAGCCTCCATCAATCAGTCTAGAAACACCGTCGGTGACTCAGTTGTTCCCTGAGTCACTTCTCTTACCTTCGCCAAATTAGTGGGGCATCTCGTTGCCCCTCGGAGACCTGCCACAAGAGCCTGATGGTAAACCTTCAAGTGTTCTCTCCCTTCAGGTGTATTGAAGTTCCAGTTGGGTCTATTCAAGGGGAAGCCTGCATCAATCTCATTGGGCAGCTGAGTTGGCTGCCCATCTGCACCAGGCACATTTTTCTGGCCTCAAGTAGCACCCACTGCCTCTCCACAGTGGTGAGGAGGGTCTGCAGGAGCTGCTGACAATCGTCCCATGTAGGTTGGTGTAAGAAGACAAGGGACTTTATGAGGGAAGTCAGAGCCTGCGGGTTCTCAGAGAAAGAGGGATTATGAGTTTTCCAATTATAAAGATCTGCTGTGGGGAATGGCCAATATTGAAGCGGCCAGTTCCCCTGGTCATCAGGGGATCCGTACTCCCTGAGCGGGAGTGTAGTGGAGTCTGGGGTGCCAGCCCTCCGACTTCTGGTCCCTGTGGCTGGGCCCCCTCCCTCGGCTCCTGGCAGGGGTTCCAGCAGGGCTGAGGGTTGGGTGGTCGGGAACCCCTGGGGTGGCTGGGGAATCAGGGTAGGAGGATAGGGTGGTGGAGGGTCCAGAAGTAGGTCTGTCTGAGTGTTGGGGTAAATCTTCTTGATCTTCTTTGGGGAACCTATAGTTCAGGCAGACTCCTTCTTGGCTGGAGTCTGCTTCAGAGCGACGACTTCGGAAGGGGAGTGAGGAGGAGATGGTTATGTGGCTGGCTGGCTGCTGGAGCCGAGCCGCTGGGGGTGGCAGCGGCAGGGCCGGAAGGGATAGACCAGTGGAGGGAACAAAAGGATGGACCCACGAAGGGGAGAGGCCAACAGGGCAACCAAGATACAGGCCAACAGGGTACTTGATCTGGGTTCCTGTGGGGTCCTGGGTTAAAAATTTTAGACCTAACCTGTCTAACTTTGTCTAACGAAAAAGATCTTTCTGGTGGCCACCCAACCTGAAATGTAGGCCACTCTGAGGCACACAGAGTCTGCCATCTCCTCTTTTTTTTTAATCTCAGCTGACAGGTTATGTGTCCTATTTTTAACTTCAGTCCAGTAGTTCAGGGTCAAAGACAGGGGGGTTGTCAGTGTCTGTCCCATCGTCAAATCATCAGGGAAAAGGAGAATAAGAAGGCGGAATGACACAGGACACAAATGACAAGACACAAATGGCCAATGCAAGATCGCCTCAGAAACAGACTCAGACGGGAGCCTCTGAAGAGGTTCTACCAGAATCAGATGAAGGGGGTTCCACTCGGCCATCTCTTCAAGACAGACCTCCAGGGCACATCCTCTATGGAGTATCTGAAACCAGATAGCTATGGAGACTGGAGCATCACATAGCTGCTACAGAAGCCGGAGCAACCGGCCAAAAGAGGCTGCAATTCACACAAAACAGACAGATAGGCAAACAAAGTAGCTCAGAAGAGAGAGATAGACAAAGTAGCTCAGAACAGACAGATAGACAAACAAAGTAGCTCGAGCGTACCTCTGAATCCTGGAGTACTGGGGTCTGGGAGGTTTCAGGCAATTCCCAGACAATGCACCAGATGTTGGACCCTGGGGGTCCCCCGAGGTCATGACGCCAGAAACCACCAGAGACTGAGGTTCATTGCAACATGCAAGATTTTTTTTAAGCCAATGGGCCAGGGTTCAACTGCCTTCAGGAAGGAGTGAACGAAAACAAAACAAAACAAAACAAAAAACAGTTTTCAGGCAGTTTTTAAGCACACAAGCTGCAAACAGGTGGGTACATAAAGAAGTTGACTTTTAGCCCACTAGGTGATAGCCACAGGTGGAGATAAGGGAAACAAGGGGGGGGATGCTAAGTGATAACACAGGTGGGAATAGGGGAGTGGGGACAATGGAAACAAGGGGGATACTAGGTGATAATGCAGGTGGAGATAGGGAAATGGGGAGCATTCCAGTCAGCTATGTAAATTTAGATAGTCCTGGGGACCAAGTTTTGTGGAATGTCTCCAAGGGTCATGAGGTCAGGTTCTCATGAATGGAGGAGAAGGCCTTCCTAAGGAGGGGTAGTGGTATTTATTATTTTTTACAGCCTTACACACTAATTTGTGGAAAGCTTGGACAATAAGGCCAATGAGATAGATCTGCCCTTCCCCTCTGCATGATATTCTCACTAAATTTTCAAATCATTTCTTTAGAAGACAAGATATTTATGTGCAAAGAACTCCCTCTTTTTGAGTGTAAATTAAAAACAATGATTATATGTTGAGGTATATTATAAATGTATGTATAAAGAATTTTAATTATGAAAGTAAATATCACCTCAATTTTATTGTTGTGTGTTTACCTCATACTTTGGTTTTTAACTTTCATATGATTTCATTTGAAGTATTTTAAGGAAAAGGAACAGTCTGCTGTTTTGTGGTATTTACTTTAGAAATCAGTGTTTTAGGATCTTAAAGTCTACAGCCCTTGCCAGATGTGGTGGCACATGCCATTCATTACTCCTAGTACTTGGGAGGCAGTGGTAGGTGGATCTCTGTGTGTTTAAGGTCAGCCTGGTCTAAAAAGTGAGTCGAGGACAGACAGGACTGTGTTGCACAGAGAAATCCTAACAGGAAAAACCAAAAATAAATAAATAAATAAATAAATAAACAAACAAATAAATAAATAAGTCTACAGTCCTCCTAAGTAACCAATCTTTCAATATTTGAGTTGTTCATACATGTGTCTTCCCACTAAAATGGACAACATACATTGTAATTGCAAAATGACTAATGAACTTTTAAGTATTTTTAAACTAGTTTCAATCATTGTTTTCTTATTATTAAATGTATTATTTTCACTGGAAATATCATTTTTGTATATTTAAATGAACATAACTGTGCTTTCAAGTTATAAAAGTAAAAAATTATCCAAATATTTTGTAACCAATACAGTTGATCACATTTACTAGGCCAAAATTCCCTGAACTAAAATAAAAAGAACAAGAAACAAACAAACAAAAGACCAGGAAAGAAGCCTTCCCTTCTCCCTATTTGAAAACGATCTCTGACTTGATTCTTCTCTGATCTTTCCCAAGGAGCAATTGCAGGCAGCACACTGCCTGTGAGGTCACTTCTGAGCTTTGAGGTTGTCAGATTAACAATATCTGGGTGCTCTCCCATCACCTCCGTATCCTGCTCTTTGGCACTGAACTAAGGCTCTTAGGACATTCAATGGCTCTTATCTCCTTGCAGCTTCATGTTTCTGCCTAGGAGAGCTGTCATAAGTTTCCTGGTTCTTTATTTCCCATCTAGCAGACAAGAAAATTGTGAAACTGATGTAAGGTGGTACGAAGTGAAGTGAACCTGAAGGCTGTCAGTAGTGTTTCATAAGG
This sequence comes from Lophiomys imhausi, assembly GCA_907164525.1. Lineage (NCBI taxonomy): Eukaryota > Metazoa > Chordata > Mammalia > Rodentia > Muridae > Lophiomys > Lophiomys imhausi. Next base: position 451,337 of record CAJQZJ010036177.1, read on the forward strand.
AGCACAGGCTTTGCTAGAACGTTCTCCTTTTCTTGGAAAAGTTGAGTGTGAATAAAGTCACCTGTAGAAATTACTCCACTCTCTACATTTGTATATTTCAGCATCTCTACCCATTCATTCCATCAGTGTATGCCAAGGTGGTGGGCCACTGTACATGGCATATTTAAATAAAGTTTTCTACTAATTAGTGAATGTAGTCAATATCCAAACTAAGCAAGTCACTCATTTTGAGTGGAAGGGAGAATTTTACTCTGCTCAGTGGCTAAGCTGATTACTAAAGAACACTTTTTGCTAGATTTCCTCATCTCCATATCATCTCTCTTTTTGTCCTAACATATTGTCCTAGACATAGCGATAACTGAATATTTTATAAGATCTCCTGAAGTGTGTAATTATAAAAAAAACATTTCTTTTGTAATTACACACACACACACACACACACACACACACACACACACTCACACACACACAGACACACACAGAGATTCAATTAAAAAGTCTACATCAATAAAAATCCTTTCTAGGTCAAAAGCTTTACCCTACTTCCTGCCTACAATTGTCTTTCATCTTTAGGTATCCATTATCAAGCAAGTGATGCAAACAGAGAGGCACTGAACACACAGCAGGAAGGGTATTTATTTGACTTCTCATTTACAAGCTAGACTGCATGGGGTAGAGTGCAGAATGGCCAGGGCTCTTGTGTCCAACATTCACGAAGTGTGAGACAGTGTGCTCCTGTTGAACTCAGCTGCATAACTCTACAGAATTTCACAGTGTTTAGAAATGTGTTAAATATATTTAGTTCAAGTAAAGAGGGGCTGTCCCTAGAAATGGGCTGATCGCTGTGCAAGGAGTAATCAGTTGTGACCTAGATTTTTGAGTTGGAAGGGACTCCTGCAACATGAGGTCTACTAACAGTGCCCACGGGAGAAACACTCTTAAGCAACACCTCAGGTTCAAAGAAAGGCTCTAAGCTTAGACATTTGCATCCCAGAAATCTTCACTTTAAAAGTCCTTTTATTGGAGTTAGAGGTAAATGTACTGGGGGCTGAACAGGAGAGGTCCTATTAGCACTTTCAAAGGGACCTCAGTCCTGATGGAAAGAAGAAAACACAGAAGATTTTCTCTCTAGGAATTCCTAATGAGCCATAGGTCTGGGAAGATACTGCCACAGAGATTTGCATTTCTATTTTCTCACTAATATGAGAATCAAAAAGATACTGGAAAGGAAAAGAACTGGTTAAATTTCCAGGGGGCATTAACTTAGCTACTTTTCTGAGGACAGGTGAAGAAGGCAGCAAGTTGTATAAATCTAGTCTTGCTCTGTCAACTGGGAGACAATATTACTATGCTAAGCGTTCTGGAGGCACAATCCCGCAATTCAGTGGTTTCAGTCCACTGAGTGTTCCACTTCTTTTCTCACTGAGCTCATTTACAGTCTCAAACAGTTTCTCCCTGTCACTTCCTATTTGTGCAGCCAGTTTCTATGCTCTTTCTTTCTCATTTAGAGGTTGGCCCTGTCACAACCCATCTTACATTTGCTTCCTGCCATCTTTCCTTAAACTGTGCCAACCCCCTTTTGCTTCTGTCTCCCTGGTCTCCATTACCAAAGGTTAATGAGGGGGGCCTTTTTCCCTTGTGAATGGTTCCAGAGAAACTTTCTGTAGCTTGTGCATCATGGGCGTTATCCATTTCCCTGGTTTATCACATGCTACAGTTTTGGGCGTTGGGAGTCGACTGAATCTCTCCTTTAGTTAGAGTTATCAAAATTAAGAAACCAGATTTTGAAAAGTTTAAACTATTCAGATGTCCTTCGGGAATAATTTTACTTGTTTTTGCTATAGTGAAATTGGTGGTAGTCTGCGTGCTTGAATATACTTAAGGGTCAAGAGTTGAAGAATGATTAGAGGCAGCACTGCTCCTGTCAAAATCACTTAACATGTGTTAAGGAATGGTTTAAGAATAGCTAGTGTCACAGATTTTAGCTATGTATGCATTAGATGAAATAAAGATTTTTACCAAATCCTGATTTGTTCATGATCTGTCAGACTGTTAATTAAAGCAATAAAAATATCGCACTATGAATTAGGGACGTAGAGTTGCTGTTACTGTTATATTCTCAATTTCTAGAAAATTCTAGGACACTATAAATGTGGTAAGGGAAAGACTGATAGATTGTAGAAGTTCCCCATTAGACCAGAGTCAAACAAACAAACAAACAAACAAACAGAAAAACAGACTCATGTAGTAGACTACAAAGTAAGGAACAGAAGACCCACAAGTATGATTCAATGAGCTCTGAGATCTACCCCTTAGGTGAGTCACTTCCCAGGCAGTTTCTCAGCATGGAAATCCTGTGCAATAGATGAAGGTAGTCCAGATTCTTGATGTTTAGTATTGGAAGTTTAGATCAAGTTTTGTTCAGGCCACATGCAAGTAATTTCCAGCCATGAAAATTCCATTATGTAAATGAAGACCATGCATATAGGACATTGCAGAGGGACCAGGGAGGGTACTTTACTGTGGGTCAGTTTATAGGATTACAAGACAGCATCATTACTGTGTCTTCAGGAATTCTATGGCCCAAGTTGGAATGCATGGTACATTTCTCAGTTTGGAGAATTTACAACCCATATTTTGGAAAGTGCATGTTTCAGCATTTTAATCATGGACTTACTGCCAGTAGAAGACAATGTTATTTAAAATAGTTATCCTTAAACACCTATGGGTCAATTATATTTTAGATGTTAATTATTAGATACATTCTCATATTTTGAAAGATAGTAATGATAGTGAAAATAAAAAATCGTAACTGTTTTAAATATTGTAATGATATTGACTGGAGCGCTGCCTCTGCACTTAAGAGGACTTGCTGCTCTTGCAGACAACCCAGCTTAGGTGGCCATCCATCCACCACCAGAATGACAAGTCTGCAAGAGGAGCTCACAGCTGTCTATAATTCCAGTTCCTGGGGATTTGACTTGCTCTTCTGGACTCTACAGGCACTGCACACACATGGTGCATATACATACATGCAGGTAGAATACACATAAACATAAAATCTCAAAAAATCGTGTCAATTATGGTTGGGAGTGATTATTAAAGAATATATGTTGAGCTATGTGGCATATATATGTATGTACATATATATATGAATATTATTCCAAACATCTATAAAATATGTGCTAATTTTAAAGCATTCTGTATAGATGCTAAAAGATACTTACTTCTCTTATTTTCTTTATTTATTATTTGAGGATTTCCTGAGAGGTTATCATGTTCATATAAAACTATAATCAAAAGTCTTGAAGATGCATTCTCAGTGCCAGTAACTTCCACTGATTAACTTTGAAGTTTTTCTATACCTCTTTGCCTCAGTCTTCTTATCTTAAAATAGTAAACTTCAAATCACTTTCACTTCTTAGAAACATTATGAATTGAACATTTAGTGATATTAAAATACTAAGCTCAATTCTTTGTAAAGAGTAAGTGCCTTGTAGACTTTTTTATTATGTTGCTATCACAGAAACTAAAAGTAAGTCTAATTAGCATTTACAAGTTCTCATTAATCTCTCTTTTTTGCATAAGACTGTATATTCTCTTTTGTTAGATATTAGAAGAACATATGTGTTAGAGTTGGCATTTATTATTAAATCAATCTCCTAAGTTTGGAAATTATGCACAGTTTCTGAATTTGTCTTTCCTTCTACTATAGAAAACTGAACTCTGTCATAGACTTCCCTACAAGTGTCTCCCAGTCCATCACCATCACTAATGGCCAAATTTTCCAGACATAATGGTGTCATAAATGTACCCACTGGAAATAGAGTTCAGTCAGTTAACAAATAATCATTATCTGTTTACCAGCAGCAATGTGGAGAATGGGTGCAACAACATGGGGAGATCTTTAGCTCAGTGGAATGTTGACATCATCCATAATGTGTTGATAAACATATTCAATTCTATTGTTTTCCTCCACGGTAGACAAAACTAATTTTGGAGCAGTGGATTATAACATTGTCATTTGGGGTCTCAGCAATGATCTCTAACAGAAAGAGGCTAAGAGGAAAGGCATCTCATTTCCTATAATAGCTTTTGTTTATTTGTGTCTCTCCCCTTGCCTTTTCAAACCTCTCTAAAAGAAGCCTTGCGAATAGAAGTTAGAAACATGGAAATAGGCTTTTCAATTCTCCCTTTTTATGATTCTGAAGTTCCAACTGACCCTCCTCAATCTGGTCTTCCTTTTTAACATTAATTACCTTGTTATCTGAGAGATGCAGCAGCTCCCCTGTCTGCTTAGGAAGCATGCCAGCAGGGCAACAGTTGGAAGTGAATTACTGTGATTGTTTGGGGCTTTAGAAAGCCTACTCTGCTATCTTCTTAGACTCCAGCTAGAGTCACTTGGGTATGTTTTCTAATTCAGTATTTCTGTGTCCACTGTCCAGTAAATCTATGTTTATACAGTATGTATATAGCCAATTATACTGTGGCTCGGGGCAATGTCTCTTCTGGATTCTTCACATGCCAATGATTAGAACACCTGGTGTAAGGCTCCTGGGCATGCCCTTAGTCAAGAGATAAGGGAGGTTTATTTCATTTGCCCATCTATTCTTTCTTATTCAGGTGATGGCCTATGACCACTGGACTGATTAGGCATCTTACTTTGTGTCGGTTAATTTCAACGTTTCTCCACTTAGTAGAGAATAGTGCTTCATAAGGAAGCACATTAAGATTCAGAACCATTGGAAGGATAGTGAAGTGAACACACCCAGTCTATTTACTTAGCTTGATTATTTTGACTGCACCCATTTGTCACTTCAGCTTAAGGCCAGTTTGGCCAATTTGATTAAATTGACTGGTTCTTTCACTGAAGTGACCAGTCAATGCTAACAAATTGTTTGTGTTTGTGAAAACTCATTAGGCTTCATCTCTTGCATTGTGTCTGCAATAATACAGAATTGAGAATTTGATACAGACTTTTGGTTTAGATGTTTACATGGCAAAGAGTGTGGAGAAAGAAGTGTCTAGAGCTTTATGGATCTGAGATAAGAAAAGTAACCATTATTGACTTGGACTGCTGGCTTGGCCCCAGGTCTTAATTATCATTAAGGAAATGAAGTTCATAATACCATTGTGCTTTCTTGGAGGTTTTTGTTTGTTTGTTTGTTTTTAAATTTGTTTGTTGTGCACTTGGTGCTACTCTCCACACTCTGATAGTACCTGGATAGTCAATTAGTATGTGACCAGGAAGAAAGTAATATCTACAATAAGTGTCATGGAAATTTATTATTTCAAGACTAAAAACAGCTTTCTTGTTAAAGAAATGGTGCTGACCGTCAACATAACTGAGCATTTGATTGTTATTTATTTCAGACTTGTTTACTTTCCCAAGGTTCTCATGTTTTCAAAGCTTTCTTCTGCATGTCACCTGTGTAATTATTGTAATCATAATCTGATAAAAGAGTCAGTAGCTTTGTAAATATCCAGAAAAATTAGGTTTTTGTGTTGGGATCAAGAACCAGTTTCAAGCACTAGTTACATTCATCCCAAGGAATAATTTATAATAATAAATTAAAGGGTGAGTATCTCACCATTTTTGTTCTATTTTCCATTTAAAATAAATTATTCTGTTCCCGATGCCCGTTTCCTGACCATGTAAAGCATGGTGTGTCTATTAGGCATCTGTATGAGAAAAACCAATGTATACTAGACTTAAGCCCAAGAAATATTTATGAGCTGGTTTACAGTGCTCACAGGATAATGGAATACTGAGAATAAACAGGTATATTCCAGGGGGTTTCCAGGAACTAGACATAGAGGACAGGTGCTAAGGTTTACATTTCTCTAATGAATCTGTGACCTGATTTTCCAGTGGTTTTTAGATCTTCATTGTATCAAAATTAGGTATCAGAAGAAAGGAGATAATTTCTTTGCACCATGTTCAGATAGTTACAAAAAGTATAAAACAATAGAAATTTACTATTGGATAGAAAAAGATAATATATTCTGTTTCTATATGGAAATAATCTAAACTCTAGAGTGGTTGTATTTCAATATTATATAAATGGAATCAGATTCTCTCTCTCTCTCACACACACACATACATAAAATTTTATTACATTTTACTGTGACTCCATAGTTTGTTAAGAGTAAAGGACCCAATACTCCAAACAAAGTTTCTTAGCAGGTCAAACCTTAACTAAGTTGAGGCTACAGTTTGAGAGAAAGGACATCTTAACTTCTGTATTTAGAAGACCCATAGTTCCATTATGCCTGACATCTGCCTTTAGGAAGGCAACTGCCACCTGATATTAATAATATGTGATGATTGATATATGATACTAATGTACCAGAAGATCTCTGTATTTTAGGCACCTGAACACTCTGTCTTATTGAAAAACAATAGAATCACTTCTGCCTCAAGTACTTTTCTGTTGCTATAAATAGATACTATGTCCAAGGCAACTATTAAAAGAGAAAATATTTAATTAGGGACTTGCTTACAGTGCAAAAGATTTAGTCCCTCGTTATCATGTCAGTAAGCATGGCAGCATGCAAGTAGGCACAGGAACAGAAGCTAAGAGCTAACCCTAGTCTATAGGCAAAGAGATACACTTGTAGACTTGGCATGGGCTCTTGAAACTTCAAAGGCTACCCCTGGTGACAGTTTCTCCAAAAGTGCCACACCTCCCAATCCTTTTAATCCTTTTAAATAATGCTACTTCCTGTTAACAAACCATTCCTTTATATAAGCCTATGTGGGACATACACTCCTATTCAAACTCCCAAAGAAAAAAATATGTCATTAACAAAATAGTAAACCAGATGTCCCTCAACCGAAGAATGGATTAAAAAACTATGGTACATCTACACAATGGAATATAATTCGGCTATCAGGATCAATGAAATTTTACAATTTGCAGCCAAATGGATGGAACTAGAGAAGCTCATCCTGAGTGAACTAACCCAGACTCAGAAGGAAGCACATGGAATCTATTCACTTATAGTAGGATTTTAGCTATACGGTACAGGATATCTATACTACAACCAACGCACCAAAGGGAACATGGACATAGACTTTTTCTTTTTCTCCCTGTCAATGACACACTTTTCCCTAGTGGTGCTGCCTTGTAGGTCCCCAGTGTATGAGGAGGCTCTTGGCCCTCATATGACTGCTGAACTGGGAAGGGGGACTGTTATGTAGGGACACTCCACTCCAGAGGAGTGGGATGGAAGGGTTAGGGGGTAGAGGGTGGGAGGACGGGACTGGGAGGGGTGGAAAGAGGACACTATGATGGAGATGTAACCTGAAGCAATAAATAATTAAATTAAAAAAATAAATTAAATTAAAAAAACCCACATGTTGTTATGTATTAGCATGATGGTGTCATGAGTGTTGAATTTTGATTTATCTTGAACGAAGCTGAAGCTGTGAAGAATGACTAAAGATCTTAAGATGACCCCAGGCTTGTCCTATTCTCACTAATGGAAAGTGAAGCTATCCATACCTCCTTAAGGCCCAAGTGTTGCAGGCTTAGACTGCAAGAGATGGGGCATAGTTGATGATCTTCCAGTCATTGAAAACTTGCCCTTTAAGAGAATAGTGGAAATCTGTCCCTCCCCTTTTCAATCACGTTTTTTAGGTTTGTTTTTAATGTTAGCCCCAAGGTTAACAGATTTCCCACACACAGCTGCTAGGACGTGCCACTTGCAGTTGATCAAAAAGCAATGGTACTGACCAGTCGTGGACTGAAACTGTTAAAACTTGAATTTATAAGACCTGTTCTCTTTCTAAAGTGTTTATTACAAAAATAGAAACCTGAAAACACAACTATGATGATACCTTTGTGAGAGGCACTGGGATTGAAGGGGAAGAAACTACTAGCAAGATCCTTGACAGGTCATCATTTGTCTTTGTTGAGTGTCCTTAATAACCAAACATTCCAAATTTTTTTTCTTTTTTGCTTTGCTTTAGTTTTTGTTTCTTTGTTTGTTTGTTTGAGACAAGGTTTCTCTGTGCAGTCCTGGCTGTCCTGCATGATGCTCTGTAGTCCAGACTGGCCTCACATTCATAGATCTGCCAGCCTCTCCTATGATTATAGGTGTGTGCTATCATCACTAGGCTTTCCTTTTTTTTAAAACATGCTGACTTCTTGACAGTTCTAATTTTATATGTCTTAAATGCCTCATTTTTGTTTATTGCTGTTTTAAGTCTTAAACATTCTGTATTCTTGCTGGGGTTTGTCCTATTTTCTCTTCAGAAAGAAGTCTCCATAGTGAAGCAGATCTTACCAGAACCTGCGTGCTTCTTCCACCTACTTGAATCTTCCAACACATCAGGTGGTCTCAGTGTCCTCATTAGAATTTACTGACTTAATGACACACTTTGGCAGGTCTGCATAATACTTTCTTTCTGTCAGGTATGGGATTATGAATATGTTCTTGTAAGGACAACAACACATAATTTTGTTACAAAAGCAGATAATAAAGAAAAATATATTCAAAATGAAATGGTGATAAACTAGCAGAAACAATGGCAAATTAGGATGTGGTCACCAGACTCTAGCAAAAGTGATTACAATGAAATATTTTAAAATTTTTATGCAATATATTTTGATTAACAATAGCAAATTAAGATGTGATCACCTGACTCTAGCACATGTCCACAAAAAAAAAATTTGTTTTATTACTTGGGATTTTTTTTTTTTTTGTAAACAATGATTCGTTCATGCTCTGGAATATTGAAGTAACATATCCCTCCAGATGCCTAGTTGCTCCTTTACTCTGACTCCACCACTCCAATTCAGGCTTCTTAAACCTCTTTAATAAATTTCAGTCATCATTATATAAGAAAACATCATAGCCTGTTTTATCAAGCAGAGTTGACTCTTAGTCCCAATGTTTGCTTGGTGAGCCTAGCCTCACAACTATCTGGCAACTAAATGCTGGATCTTTAGTTAGGTACTATAACTGTAAACCATTTACTGTATGGAAATATAATATGAATTTAATTAAAATTAAAATATCTTGAAAAATACATTTTTTTTTATTTAGGTATATGTTTTGTACCTGTGTGAGTGTATGCTAAGTGTGTGTGGGGTTTCCCAGAGGCCTTAAGCAGGAGTTACAGGAAGCTATGTGTGTTCCCATGAGGATCTGGGAAATAAACACTACTCCTCTATAAGAACAGTGTGTGCTTTTCTCTTCAAAGTCATTTCTCTAGGCCCTAACTTTGCTTTATCTACCATGACTTTAGTCTGAAATTGTAGACTATGGAATGATAAAGCTCACAGTACTTGAAATTTATGTTAACTATATATTTTTTTAATAATTTATTTTTTATTTCTTCAAGTTACATCTCAATCACAATCCCCTCCCTACTCCCCCCTCCAGTCTCACCCTTCCACCCTTCTCCCCCTCAACCCCCCCATCCTCTTCCCTTCTTTTTTTTTTTTTTTAGTTTAAGGTATTTATTTTTCCCCCCAACAGCTCTCCCTTTCAGTCCAAATAATGGTTCTTTTTCTTATAACTACAAATACAATACAAAACAACAGAAATAAATAGGCCACGATTATAAGAGTTATATGGCTTAGCATACATTCCCAATGTCCAGTCCATATGTATTTGGCACCTGACTTTAACATTCTACTATCTAACCATCTCCATGAGTTTAAAGTTCTATATCTAACTCAGCTTTCATACTAACTTGCCTCATAATTTTAAAAGTACCTTCTTAGATACAGAACACCCTCTTGATTCCTAAACAACTCAAAATTTAACTATGAGACTCTAGCTATCTATTCTTCAACCACCTCAGAGACCTGAGAGAGATAAATATATCTGATTATATAGGAAGTGCAGGGCCTGCAGCTTCCAAAACTAAAAAATGACATACCAGTGGCTGCCTGGACAGTTCCCATTTTCTCTCCATACATTGCAGCATCAATCTTCAGCCATTTGGCCCCATTTCTCTGACAGACATTGGTTGTAGAGCAGGAATTATGAAGGACTTACCTACCCTGTCTTGGCAGAGCTAGGCTGTCGACTTATCTGCTTCCAAGTTTTGTCCTTTTTGGACAGAAGTCTGTCTACAGTTGAAGCAAGTGGTTTTTCTTGCCAAGAGAATGGCTTACCACCAATTCAATCATCTCCCACTGGAGATTCTTCGATGCTCATCTTCTACTTGGAGTAATATAGGGGGTGCTGTCAGGAGCTGACATGTCTCGATATCAAAAAATCTTAAGTTAAGAAAACATCTTTGAATGCCATATTCTGCAGATCTCTTGAGGTTTTTGAAGATGCCCTATCTATCTCTTATATTTAGATACGCAAACATTGCTTGTCTCTTAGCAACTTGATTTCAGAGTAGCTTAGAAAATAACTGTGATACACTGTCATAGTAACTAACAAAATGACACGTTTTCATGACTATTAGTTTCCGTTTCTTAATTATCCTAAACAGTTTATGTCAGTTGGTAGCGAGAGGTCAAAACTTGACATTTCATTTTTAAGTATTACTACGAACAATACCTTTAAGAAGCGTTACCCTTAATTTTGTATCAATATACAAAGATCAATACCAATGTGGCCAAATATAATCTTAATTTTGTATCAATATACAAAGATCAATACCGATGTAGCCCAATACAATCTTAATTTTACATTAATATAAAAGGGTCAATTTTTTAAACCATGAGATTTTAGGAGGGTCTATTAACAAAACATTTGAACCCATTTAATTAGACAACCATAAGGTATATAGAAGCCTTACTAATGTACAATTCAGTAATTAGAATTCTGGGATTAACTTTGGCTCTTAGGCATGTATTCTGAATTTACTTAGGCTCCTCAATCCAGGGTATAGTTTAGTGAAATCTCTTCAATCTCTGTGGTCATATCTTCTGCTTTGGTCATGCAGATATTATTTTGGCAACTATTATGTTGAGAATCCATGGATACATATTCCCTGTCATATCTAGAAGATACCATCTTCCAGCAGATTCCCTGGTCAACTGGCTCTTACAATCTTTTCTCTTCCTATTCTGTAATGCTTCCCTGAACTGTATGTGTAGTGCTGTGTTATACATGTACCAAATTGGGTTGTGCACCTCATGGTCACTTATTTCAACCAGTTATAGATCTTTGTAATGTTCCCCATCTGCTGCAAAGAGAAGCATCTCTTATGAGGGGCAAGACCTATGTGGGTAAAACCATGCATATTTATAATACAGTTAAAAATATATTGGTATAGAAAAATATCAACAAGTTCTCCTTTACAGTTTATCAATGCACTTTTTTTCTTATGTCCATAAATCATTAACTAGGAATTAAAACATATTAATTTTAAAATGTCTTAGTGAACCAAGAAAGCAAGTGACAAAAAATGTTCTAGAGACTAGAGTGGTAGAATTGCTTGTTTTCAACTTTTTATAAAACTGCTTATGTAAGGGTTTCTTTCAACCATAAAAAATGGCTGAACAAACTAAAGAGTGCGTAGGAAACTGGATTTTCAGGATTTTGCTGTCACTGTTGAGCTACCTGAACAAATCAGTTCCAGACATCTTCATCTCAGTATCTTAGATGTCCCTGGGAATCCCCAGAGTTCAAATGGATATAAGGTCTTATTTAATGTAGACCTGAGATAAGTGCTACTCAATAATTACTGAAATCACTATGTGATTGATCTATAATTTGGGCAGCTTCTTCTCTCATTCTTGGTTTACTACCGTCTCCTTCTTGCTTACTGAAAGATTGGCTTATTGTGTCTTTTGCATTAACTGCATTGTATAAAAATAGGGCTGAGTTGACTTTGTTCACTTTTAGAATGCCAGCGACTAAGAACTTGTGGTAGAAACATTTTAAACATAGATTAACAGCATTCATGAACTAATGGGCATATGAGTACAATCACAAAGGAGCACACATTTTATTTTATTTTATTTTATTTTCTACTCAGACAACATAAAAAAAATCCATAAATTCAGGTAGCACATAAAATATCAACTTCGAGGGACTTCTGACAAGTTACAAATATTATTCCTTCCTCTGTAAACTAAATCTATTTTCTCAGGCTTACTTGTTTGCTTGCTTTCATACTCACACACAAACAATTGGATTTTTCTTGATTTCTGACTCCAATAGAACCAGGTCAGCAGTGAGGACAGAAGCAATAAATCTCTTTATCTCTGTTGACTTTTATAGAACTGACATCTCTTAAAATATTTCTCTTGCCTTTGGTGCTTCTTTCCTGACTGATTAGGCAGTAGAGAACAGCAGTCAACTGAATCTCCCCAAATCTAATATTAAAAGCTGAAAAGGAAAGACCTGAAGGGCAATAGAATATGTGAACAGTGATGAAGAAGGTCCAATAATTCCTTTCCCCAAAATCAGAAATTACATTTAAGTGTTAGCCTTTCTGTCTGCCCAAGTTACTGTCTTTGCTGCTCTGACATTCTCTGCTTTCTAGCCAGACAGTAGTCTGCTGTTTTTATGTTGGTAAGACATTTGAGTCTTGAAAATTGATTGATGATAAATGTTATACAAAGTAAAACTTGCATACCTAATGCCAGGTTGGAAAGAAAACATTTCTCCTTTGTGATGGAACCAACAAGTTAGCTAAGATAAATGAAAATATGCAGGAGAAAAATTTTATATATGTTTTAAGATAGTTTGAGGCTGGGGAATACTAGTATTGGCAAGAATGAATAATGAGTAAAACAGACAGCCTCAAGTTGTAACAAAGCATCTCAAGACTGTCACTTCCAACTTCCAGGAAGCAAGGATTCAGATGGCACCAAGAACAGTCACTACATTATACTCAGTTGCTTGAAGTTACAATTAAAATTTTAGAATCTACACAAAAATTTTTGCTAAGCCATTCTTGTCACATTGTCATATCTTCATAAATGATTTCCAAAGTACCCTTATTTAAATTGCTGGAGAATATCACAAATGAGACCAATAAACAAATAACCAGGAAATCTATGTTTTGCGACTGTTATGAGGAAATAGCTATTTTTCCTTAACAGTCACTCAGCATTGGTACCAAGACATAAATAATACATAATAGAAAACAATGAGAGCTTCATCTTGATCATTCTTAAGAGAACTTCTAATTTCTTATTCTGTTCAACCAATTCCTTACCCTGCAAACTTTAAATAGACTGAAGTAGAAGGCTGTTAAAACACTTCTTAGATTTTTGTTTATCTCATAAACATCCAAGGAGGCTTACACATGGACCATTCAGTTATACTTTCTGTGTCTTTTGGCATTCCAAGAAATGTCCAGTAGGCGTACATCTATGAAGAGAGGCTGAGCCAGGAGAGTAGTTGAGAGAGCAGTTCAGAAAGCCTTGCACAAAACCTTACAAACACATTACAAAATTTAGTTTGCAAAGAGGAGCACTGGAAAATGCCCCAACCAGGGTTAGCTAAAGCTGGGACACTGGGGTAGGGGCAGGTACTTCTTAGAGGGTCCGAAGACGACTTTTGTTTCATTATAATGGTAAACTACTGACTCCTGAGTGGAGATTGAAGATGCAAAAGAGACATAATGGACATAAAGTTTCATGCAGCACTGAATGCAACAGACGGCATGCACAGAGACATCAGCCATGCAAACAAGCCTGAAAAACCCATACTGTGTTATGATCTTTGCAATAGCATTTGAGTAGCTACATTCTCTCTTTGCCCTGGCATACCTTCAGCCATAGAAGGATATGTTTTCCTACCCAAATGTATTCTGCTCAAACTGTGAAGCTCTGTTCAGGTGTTTTGCTATGCCACAAGACACTGCAATGGTTCAGGACATACCCAGAGACTCCTGACACTAATAGATATCCAAATTGCAAAGCGGCAAGATTTCTACATGAAAATGACTTGTATTTTTACATTTTATGTTTATCTTATGAAAGTTTTTAGTATTACATGTCTTCCAAGATTCTACTTTAACCTATAGAACAGGAAAGGTTAATATCACATAATAGATTTCATGTCACCAAACTTAAAACCACAGTTGCCTGGGTTAGTAAATAAACTTACTCTTAAGCTAGTTTTCATAGAAATGCATTTCAATGATAGATATTTTTTCTCTTGAAATTTTGACAGAAGTTTTTATTGTTTGATAATTCCAAAAGTAAAGAGAATGTTCTAATGCAAATTACTGTAAAAAATAATTAAATATATTGGGTATCATTTGTAGAAATTATTAATTAAATTGTTTAAGAGTATTTAGATTATTATTAATTGGTTCAGGAGCCAATAATTCTTATCCAGACATTATAAATGAATACACACAGACACCACGTGGATTTTACCAAGCCTAGGCCTGAGTTAAACAATCTTGGCCCATCTAAGCTAGCTCTTAATTCTATTACCCAAATATGACCCCATATATACATACGTTCCCCTTGGACTGCTACTCTCCACGCTATGCCAATATTCCTGGCCATGTGGAATGAGGTTCTTTTTTCTAACCCATGGCGTGCATCCTTTTTCCTGCTGCTCATGGCTGGAATGCATTAATCCTTTGTCTAAAGGCGGGCTTCCTGTTCTAATCTCAAGAAGTCCCACCTTTCCTTGTCTTTGCCCAATCTCAGACCTTAGTCATTTTATTTAACCAATCAGAGTCAAGGAAAGTAACAGACAGCAAGCAGGATCAATTAATTAACATTTAGAATGCTTAACACTACACCATCAATTCCCTCCTTTTGTCTAATATAAGGTGAAATTTTTTAACTCATATAGTAGAAACAATTAGAACAGATATGAAACAATCAAGAAAACCATATGGAGCAGCTTCCAAAAAGAAATATGACAGTTTGTTGCCTAGAGAGTCCCAAATATCTCTTGATACTGTTGGAGCATCATCTTCAGCCTTCTGGCCAAGTATTTTTTACAGACTAAATTGTGCAGCAGGACTTAAGGATTTTCCCATTCTGTCTCTGCAGAATCAGGACATCGACTTACCTGCATTTAAGCTCTGGTCTGTCTTTGGACTGTATATAGTCTGTTAAGAGAGCAGGGGCATTTTTTGCCCAATAGGAATTATCTCCAGATGAGAGATTTCTTTTTGAGGAATTATCTCCTGATGGGACATTTCTTTCTGCGGAATTATCTCCTGATGGGAGATTTCTTTTTGATGTTCATTGTCTTCTTCCAAGTCAAATGGGAGCTGTCAGAAGCTGACTGTATTAAGGCAAACAATTCTTAAGATAATAAAAACATCTTTAAATGCCATTTTCTGTATGCCTCTGAGGGTTTTGAAGACATTTAACATTTTATTTATAAATCAGTCTATCATCTATCCTCTATCTATGAACAAGCAAACTGTATATTTTAACCATTTATTATCTGTTTTACCTATTAAGTCTATTTTGTGATAAATTAAGACTAGTATTTGACATGACCAGAAGCTTGACTGGCCAGCAATCAACCTGTATTACCCAGACTCCTAAATAGATTTCAACAGCTTAACACTACACCATCAAATTACAAGTGTTTCAAAATATTGTATTTATATTTGAAACACATTTGAATTTATATTGTAATATGGTCTGTGCTTGGTAATGAAAACCCAAAAACAGAATTAGCCCTAGAAAGACCAAGGAAGGAAGCCATCCAGGAAGACATATTCCTGTTCGTGCTGTGAATGGAAACAACAACAAAAACAAAAACACCTCTTGCTTTAATGGAAAAAAGAGTTTAGAGTTTATTCTGGAGCCAATTTTCAGAATGCAGCCTTCGCAACACAGGACTAGGTTATTCTAGGTTACATTTTCCAAATTGGAAGTGTTGTCATTGAGTTTATGTAGCAACAAAACAATAAAAAATTTAGATCAAGGTAGTTTAAAAATAAACTGGTGTAAACATTAAATGGGAAGTCACACCATGTAGAGAAACCTCAGCTATACTGTCAGATGTTGTATTATAGCATTTGTTGGGTGGAGAATAGTGACTGCTTAAGTTACTACATTCTAAAGTTTTTATTTTATCAGGATACTACATTCTAAAGTTTTTATCTTATCAGGATGTTAGTCTGATACAGAGGTGGACATGAAATAGCTTTTTAGATGGCTATAGATAGCCCCAAAGAAATTGTAAGTAGTCTATCTGATTACCAACATTACAAACTCTTCATCTATATTTGTTCAATCAACTTACAAAGGCAGCTACTTCCAGGAATTTTCCTTTACAATTCTCTCTCTCTCTCTCTCTCTCTCTCTCTCTCTCTCTCTCTCCCTCCCTCCATCCCCTCTCTGTTTGTCTTTCTCTGTGTGTGCATCTGTGTGTGTTAGTAAATATACATGTATAATCCTCTCAGTTGATATAAAGTTACGTGTATTTATGTTTTCAGAAATATCTATTTAATTTTGCATAACCAATTGGTGTACTCTTCCCACAGGAAGACTATTTCCTCAAAAATCTGCATCCAACAACTTCAAATCGGCTTACTAAGATGGTCCAGCCTCACAGACTGTTCCAGACAGGACTACTTCAATAAACCCCTCAACTTTCCTACCCAAAGTCCAGCTTTGGACTACAAACTCCTCAGGACATTCAAATTGTTGAGCATATAGAGATTGAACAATAAATGTTACTATTAAATTGATTAACCATTTTTTCCATTTTATTTGGGCCCCCAAACAGGTTTTCTGTGTCCCAATTCAGCAGGAAGCAGTTTTAAGAGAGAAACTTCCCATTCCCAAAAAGTGGGGTGGATGATTCTTTGGTCATTTGATGGGTTATAAATGTTGTTTAGGGAGAATGGTTACAAAGTGTTATATGTTCTTATTAAGCAAGATATAGGAGGTTATGCTCAGGGATTTCTCTCTTTTTCTTTATCCCTCTTTCTCTCTTATTTGGGGGGGGAACTTGAAAAGAAAAAAGAGGGGGAATATGGATATATAATATAGAATTCATAAGATAAAAAGATAGATTATTGAATCTACTCTTATAGATACTTGTTATTAATACAAAATTAAGGTTATAGGCATAAAGAATGATAGGAAAAGGGGTAGATTATTGAATCTACTCCTATAGATCTTTGTATATTGATAGGAAATTAAGTCTATAGTTTGGTTAGGTATTGTACCTATGTAATTCTTAAATTTGCAATGTGAAGTTCTAGGGTTTTGACAGAAACTATCTATCACAAACTGTTTAGGATAATTAAGAAATCAAGTTGATAATAATTCAAACTTGTAATTTTATTTAGATAATTAAGTTAGTTAATCTCAGATGTTTTCTAAGTTAATCAGATATTAAGTATTAGAGACAAGCAACATTTTCTTACTCAAAGGAGATGGATTGGTGGTCTTCAAAAACCTCAAGAGATCTTTAGAATATGGCATTAAAAAATCTTTATTATCAAAAAATTCTTTGACATGAGACTATCAGCTCCTAACAGTTCCCATTGGATTTGGAAGGAGACAATGAGCATCAAAAATCTCCATCAGGAGATAATTCTTACTGGGTAGAAATGCCCCTGCTCTCTCAACAGACTATATATAGTCCAAAGATGGACCAAAGCTTCAATGGAGGAAAATCAATGGCCTGATTCTGCAGACAGAATAGGCAAATCTTATTTCTTGCTCCAAAACTAAGTCTGTGAGTTATGTTTGGCCAGAAGGCTGAAGATGATGCTCCAATGTTATAGAAACTGGGGACTGTCTAGGCAGTCAGTTGTCTGTCATTTAATAGTTTTAGAAGTTGCTTGCTCTACACTTCCTATCTATTCATATATATTTATCCTTCTCAGCTTTCTGATGTTATTGAAGACTACATACTTTTAGCATCACAGTAAATTTTAAGTTATCTAAGAATTAAAAGGATGTTTTAAGGTTAAGATGATTTAGTTAATAATGTATGTTAGGATGGAAATTGAATTAGGTATAGATCCTTAAACTCATCAGGAGAGATATGTAATAGATTATATTTCCTAGTTGACTAGTCAAATACATATGGACTGGACATTGAGAATGTATGTCATACCTTTTAGTTTTCATAATTGTTTTTATTGTACTGTATTTATTGTTATTGTTACTTCATTATGTTTATTTTTATTAAGAAAAGGAGCCTTTGGTTAGACTTAATGGGAGATGTTGAGGGAAGGTCTAATATCATTGTTTCTGATAGGCTGATTTTTATGCTGAGATCTGGTTACCACTCCTTCTGAGGCATTCTCTTGATTGGTTAATAAAAATTGCTGATGGCCAATTAGCTGGGAATAAAGAGTATAGGAAAGTGGGACTTCCTGAGATTAGAACAGGAACCCTGTGCTTTACACAGAGAATTTTTTATTCAGGAGACACAGAAGGAGAGAGACGTTTTTGAGAATGCTGGAAGGCAATCACAGGCATATGGTGGTTTGGGATTAGGTGATCCAGGTTAATTTAGAGTAGCTAATTGAGAGTTTGCCCAGCTAAGGGCTAAGCGTTAAAACTTTAAAAGGTCTTAGTGTATTTAATTATTGGGGAAAGGACCTTGGCAGTTTACAGGACCACATTCCAAGCAGTCCCAGGCAGGCTGTCTGACTCCTGGGCTCACAGACTCCCCTCAAACCCAGATGAATCTCCCACCAAGCTGCTGGTAATTCTACTGGCCTAATAAAACAACTTATATTAGTTAACAGAGTTTAGGTTACAGGTGGTGTAGGCCATCCTTAGTCCTGGGGCTCTTTCCCCAGGACAAATCAGGCAACAGGTTAAGGCGGGCCAGGCTGCCCACTGCTCTGACAAGCTGCTAGCTACTCCACAGGCCTAATCTTACAGTTTAAACTTACTAACAACTACAACTGATAATTAAATTGCAATTTTAGAAGACTTTCTAAAAGTCTCACTCTCAACATTCTTTAGATGTCTGTAGTTTTTTGTCTAGTGTTGAGGTTTCCTGAGCTTTCCACTTTCCATGTTAGCACATCTATTGTAGTTACCCTTCTTCAAATAGTGCTTGTGAATTCATGCTGATAAGATATCATTGATATTGTTCCTCTGAAATTTCTTGGAGACATACTCTCATAGGAGGCTCCCTAGTCCTCTTTTATAATCTTCTCACTGGCCCACTGTACCCTGACCCTTAGGTACAGGAGTTCTGTTATAGCTGTATCAGTTGGGATTGGGCTTCAAAACTCTGCATTTTGATCAATTGTGGTCATCAGTGATACAAGAGGAAATTAATGCCCTCAAAAATTCAAAGGTGCACTGTATTGTTCTACCCTGCTTGGTACCCACTAAGTGTCCTATTTTAACACCAGTAACCTGAATTTATCTTATTTATAAGTTATCTTATTTATCTTACTTATAAATTATAAATAAACCTTATTTATTTCACAGACCTTGTTTAAGTCACCAGGAAAAGGAAAGATTTGCAATAGAGAATTTTTGCTTTCCATTCTATGCAAGGGTCCTAAAAGGTAGACATTTAAATAGAAGCTAAACACAACTGTACCATAAAACCTATGCTGGATCCAGCTGACTTCTTCAAATTTTTCTCCTTAAAACCATGGTAAGCCGTTCTCTTGGCAAGAAAAACCCCTTGCTTCAACTGTAGACAGACTTCTGTCTAAAAAGGACAAAACTTGGAGGCAGAGAAGTCGACAGCCTAGCTCTGCCAAGACAGGGTAGGTAAGTTCTTCATAATTCCTGCTCTACAACAAATGTCTGTCAGAGAAATGGGGCCAAATGGCTGAAGATTGATGCTGTAATGTATGGAGAGAAAATGGGAACTGTCCAGGCAGCCACTTGTATGTCATTTTCTAGTTTTAGTTTTGGAAGCTGCAGGCCCTGTACTTCCTATAAAATCAGATATATTTATCTCTCTCAGGTCTCTGAGGTGGTTGAAGAATAAATAGCTAGAGTCTCATAGTTAAATTTTGAGTTGTTTAGGAATCAAGAGGGTGTTCTGGATTTAAGAAGATATTTTTAAAATTATGAGGCAAGTTAGTATGAAAGCTGAGTTAGATATAGGACTTTAAACACATGGAGATGGTTAGATAGTAGAATGTTAAAGTCAGGTGCCAAATACATATGGACTGGACACTGGGAATGTATGCTAAGCCATATAACTTTTATAATTGTGGCCTATTTATTTCTGTTGTTTTGTATTGTATTTATAGTTATAAGAAAAAGAACCATTTTTTGAACTGAAAGGGAGAGCTGTTGGGGGGAAAAAAGAAATACCTTAAATTAAAAAAAAAAAAAGAAGGGAAGAGGATGGGGGAGTTGAGGGGGAGGAGGGTGGAAGGGTGGGACTGGAGGGGGGAGTAGGGAGGGGATTGTGATTGAGATGGAACTTGAAGAAATAAAAAATAAATTATTAAAAAAACCATGATAAATAAGTTAATTTAGGGAAAATATCCCAATATCTTTTTTCAGAAGTCAATCTATGGACATGTCAAAGAATATTTGCATCTTAGTCTATTATCTGAAAATTAATTTGTAGCATTTTTTTTCAGTTTTCTCAGTCTCTAAATTTCTAATAATTTTATTCTGTCCCTTCAATTTTATATTACCATTGCAATTTTTAAATTAACTGTAAGGAATGGCTTATGACACAATAATTGGAATAATAATACTAAATGTGAATAAGCATCACACTGTAGACAGCCATTATTCCTGGGATATTTGCATCATAAACATGTGGTCCATATTCTGTTAAGAAATGAGTGAGCAATAGTTGGCAAATTACAGATTATAATCTTGGGAGGAAAAGTTATACAGTATAAATTACTGTTGTCAATTTGTTATTTAAACTGATGACAAATGTTACTATTGAGGTACAGGTAAGCAATATTATACTTGTTCAGATTTAGACTAATGAAAACAATTTAATAGCCCCTAGATCTGCTTTTAGTGATACTATATTTTATAACAATTAGAAGGATTAGTAATAAGAAATGATCCTTTCCACTTATCAGATTGTATATGCCGTAAAAATAAGTATCTAATTTCCTTTTCTTGACAGATGAACTCTATTATGCCAGATTCTTCCCCTAGCAATGCTCATGATTGTTGTTAATTTTAGCCTGGTAGCAATTAAGAGTGCTAGCTCCCCACCATCTGCAGAAGAGCTATTTATTAGATAGGCCACCAGGAGAAACAGACAAGTGTCTAAGGATAGATAATTGAAAGTCACTGCAATTCCAATCAAATACTCTCCCCACCTGCCAGGCTCCTTGGCATAACAAAATTATCTCTTTTTTTGTCATTTTTTACCTTTCCAGTAGCTCAGGAGATTCAGAGACACTATCAAATTCTTAAACTCGTAGAAAATAAATCTGAGCATATCTGAGTGCTCTTTTTCTCAGCCAATATGACTTGCTTGTAAAATATAAATAAAAATCAAATTTGTTTCATTTCTTGGAATATCTTAAAGTAAACATGTAAATTGGAAACTTCTCTTTCCCAGGAGTTGCTTTGCAAATGGCTGAAAGGTTTAAAAGAGAAAAGAAGCAGTGATCTTAGAGCCCTTTAAATGAGTTTTTCTTGTGTGGGACCTTGCCAACAATATGAACGCCTCTCTCCTTTCTTTTCTCCCTTTCAACCTTTCTCTTTTTGAGTTCTGAGCCTCAAAAGACAATTATTATCTTATCTCTTGACTCTCCTCTGCTGAAGCTACTTTCTATTGCTTTTTATTTTACTACAATCTAGGGAAATGTATGTTTGTGCGTGACCTCCAGGTAGTTTTTGGCTTCAGGACTATACCTTTGATTTGGCAGCCTGGCAATTGGGGGGTTAGATACATTAGGCCTTTAAATGACTAGTTATAAAATTTATATTCATAGATGTCTTTGTTACAGTAGAGTTTTATATTATTCCACAGCAATTCATTGTAACTGCTAATTTGTTTCTACTCTTCAATTCAGAATTTAGCTTTAACCAGAAAGTGTAATATTTTTCAAATTCTAGCCTAATATTTTCTTTGAATATTATACTGTGGCTGTCTTTATTTTTAATTTCTTTGACCTCAATAACATAATTTGGTTTACATGGTCATGTGTATTTATCATGTTCTCTGCTGGTCATTCAGAATGGAAATTAACTTCAAAGTGTGCACAAACCAGCATTGTACAAAAGTTGTCTCACCCATTTGGCCTGTCTGTCTGGATTCTGTTCTTTACTAAATTTTAATTTCATCAACACGAAGTTTCTTATATTTTCAGTTGTTACTTTTCATACAGTTCTCTTGTACTTTCACAACTAATTATTTTAAATACAATTTAACACTTTGTGACATTTCAGTTAATGTTAAGCCTATTTCTTTGTACTAACTATTCTAACTTTATGAGATAATTTTACATATGATTCTTCATTGACCACCTTTTATAGCTACACAGAATAAAAAATGTTAGGTTTCCGTTCTCTATGTTAAGTCAATTCTTATACTTTGTGCACTGAATAGAAGCTTTTAAAAAATTTCCATCAATAGACTAGAGCTGTCACTCAGTAGTAGTATGCATGCCTAATATGTGTTTAATCCTTGATTCAGTTGTCAATACAGTCAGAAGGAGACAAAGGACAAGAAGTTTAATGAAGAGGAATTTCAATCCAGAAACATGCTGCTGTGGAAAAGGATCACATCTGGAGACCTAGGTCTATATGACCTGGTTAAAATGCAGACATATCCCACACCTTTAACCCCTCTGGCTGGAATACAAACATGCGTTTAGTACACACTTTCAGTACCAAACAATGAAGGAAAAGTCATTTTTTAGAAGGAAGCACTAATGTTTAAAAGTGATGTGTGAGAATGAATATGCAAATTTATATCTTTAACATAATAAACATTTGTTAATTGCTCTCAGAGAGAACTTTGAAAGGAAGATTATGAAATTTTGTAGTTGTATTAATAAATGGGAGACTCACAATTCAATGGGAGAAAAATAATGATTCCAAGGGGGAGAAAATAGTCTTACTTTTCAGATTGTGAATTAGGAAATTTATAGTTGAAAAGTTATGACTACTGGGGTATTTAGTATCAGGAGGATTAAGCAGTATAAGAGGATAGTAGTAAAATAGATCCAATTGATAAGCAAACTATTTTCAAGATACACCTTCTGAAAGCTACTTACAAAAGGCAGGCTGCAATTCAAACAAATTGTCCTTTGAGATCTCAAAATATATATACTAAAGGTTTGTTTAGCTCCAAAATATCAAAATAATTTCTTCTTTAATCTGGATTGAAAGGTAATACTTTATATATTGTCAAAAAACCAAATTTGCTCCATGAAAAATATTACCTGACCCCCCCCCTCCAAAAAAAAAAGGTAATTGTCCCAGAGTTAGGATTAGGGCAGGGCTCTGTTCTTATATTTCCAGGAGATTTAAAGCATCCATTCAAGGAATCCAGGGACAACTGGACAACGGAAACCTCAGCAGAAAACAGATCAGAAACCAAAGAAGACGAGTGGCCCAGATGATCCAGCCTTGCAGACTTCTTCAATAGCAGTTTCTTCAAAAGTCTACAACCACAACAACTCAAAATCACTAAGATCGTTCAGCTCCACAGACTACTCCAGCCAGATCTTCAGTAAAGCTCTGAAGATCAGCTTCTGTCTATGAACTTCTTAGGACATCTAAATAGCTGAGCACAAAAGAACTGAACATCAAATGATTCTATTAACATGTTTAACCATTTTTCCATTCTTATTTGGGCCCCAAACAGGTTTACTATGTCCCAAATCAGCAGGAAGTCATTTTAAGAGAACAATGTCCCATCCCCAGAAGGTGGGGAGGGTGTTCCCCCCACTTTGGTTATTTGATAGATAATAGAAAATTTTGTTATTTAGGGGAAAAGACTACAAGCTGTTAAATGGTCTTGTTAAATGGGTTTTGGAAGTCAGACCCAGGGACTTCTCTCTTTTACTTTTCTGTATCCTTCTTTCTCTCCTATATGGGAGTGAACAGACTTGAGAAAAATGGGACAGAGACATAGTATAGGAAAGATCAAGAAAAAAGGACAGATTATTGAATATGGCCTTATACCTTTGTATACTGATACAAAATTAATATATTTGGCTAAATTGGTATTGATCATTATATATTAATGCAAAATTAAGATTGTATAGGGCTACATCGGTATTGATCTTTGTATATTGATACAAAATTAAGATTATATTTGGCCACAATGGTATTGACACTTGTATATTGATGTAAAATTAAGATTGTATTGGGCTACATCGGTATTGATCTTTGTATATTGATACAAAATTAAGATTATATTTGGCCACATTGGTATTGATCTTTGTATATTGATACAAAATTAAGGGTAACGCTTCTTAAAGGTATGGTTCCTAGTAATACTTAAAAATTAAATGTCAAGTTTTGACCTCTTGCTACCAACCGACATAAACTGTTTAGAATAATTAAGAAACAGAAACTAATAGTCATGAAAACGTGTCATTTTGTTAGTTACTATGACAGTCTATCACAGTTATTTTCTAACTGTGATAGGGCATCTTCAAAAACCTCAAGAGATCTGCAGAATATGGCATTCAAAGATGTTTTCTTAACTTAAGATTTTTTGATATCGAGACATGTCAGCTCCTGACAGCACCCCCCCATTCTACTCCAAGTAGAAGATGAGCATCGAAGAATCTCCAGTGGGAAATGATTGAATTGGTGGTAAGCCTTTCTCTTGGCAAGAAAAACCCCTTGCTTCAACTGTAGACAGATTTCTGTCCAAAAAGGCCAAAACTTGGAAGCAGGTAAGTCGACAGCCTAGCTCTGCCAAGACAGGGTAGGTAAGTCCTTCATAATTCCTGCTCTACAATCAATGTCTGTCAGAGAAATGGGGCCAAATGGCTGAAGATTGATGCTGTAATGTATGGAGAGAAAATGGGAACTGTCCAGGCAGCCAGTGGTATGTCATTTCTTAGTTTTGGAAGCTGTAGGCCCTGCACTTCCTATATAATCAGATATATTTATCCCTCTCAGGTCTCTGAGGTGGTTGAAGAATAGATAGCTAGAGTCTCATAGTTAAATTTTGAGTTGTTTAGGAATCAAGAGGGTGTTCTGGATCTAAGAAGATATTTTTAAAATTATGAGGCAAGTTAGTATGAAAGCTGAGTTAGATATAGAACTTTAAACACATGGAGATGGTTAGATAGTAGAATGTTAAAGTCAGGTGCCAAATACATATGGACTGGTCATTGAGAATGTATGCTAAGCCATATAACTCTTATAATTGTGGCCTATTTATTTCTGTTGTTTTGTATTGTATTTATATTTATAAGAAAAAGAACCATTTTTTGGACTGAAAGGGAGAGCTGTTTGGGGGAAAAAAGAAATACCTTAAACTAAAAAAAAAAAAAAAAAAAAAGAAAGGGGAAGGGAAGGGGGGGGGGGGGGTGGGGGGGGGGAGGGGGGAAGGGGGGGACTGGACGGGGGAGTAGGGAGGGGATTGTGATTGAGATGTAACTTGAAGAAATAAAAAATAAATTATTAAAAAAAAGTGATGTTTAGTTGAGGGCAGACAAAGTGTCGAATCAGAGAAAGATCTGACAGATTGAGCCAGAGGTACAAAATGCCCACATCTTATCAGAAGAGAGGTAAAAGAGGATTTAGAAGAGCAGTGCAGAGGGAGACAGAAGGAGGCATTTTTACAGGGACAGTTGTACAGAGGGAGGTTCAAGAGAGAACAAGCTAGGCACAGGTGGAGACAGAACAAGCTGGAGTATGAGAATTAGCTAGAACATTAGAACACATTTCTGGAGTTAGTTTGAGGCCAAGAAGATCAAGTCAATAAGAAACAGAGAGAAGCCATATTGAATCGACTATCTTGGAAAGGAGTTTGAGCCAGAACAACTGAGTTGAACCAGCCAGCTAGAGTTCAGAAAGAACAGGAAAGGGTGAGCTTATTCAGCAGTGAGTCTCAAAGGCTGAAAAATTTCTAAGCCTAGATAAGATTGTACAGATATTAGAAGGCTCTATGTTAGCTGATGGAGACTAAAAGCTTAGGAGATGACAACAACCTGAGGTGAATAAAAATATTTTTACAGTTTAAGAAGAAAGAAAGGAAGGAAAGAAGGATGGAAGGAAGGAAGGAAAAAAGGAAGGAAAGAAGAAGAACCTAAAGTCACCAAACTGCAAGAAACCTGTAGTCTGATAGCCATTAATGAAAATATTTTATACATTCTTCTACAAGTTATAAATTCAGTTCTTATTCTGAAATGTATAAGGAAATCATGCCAAATATTTCACCAATTTGAAATATACTATATGGTATTTTCTATATGAATAATACCACCAAAGTGCTAAGAAGCAAGGTAATTTCCATGAGAATCAGTTTTGATATTAGTTTTGCTGCTTTTCTATTATTTTTTATTTGCTAAGGATCCATAAAAATCTTGTTTTAACAATGTTGTCAGTATTGTTATCCTAATGTTTATGTGACCATTATTTTAATCACTTCATATTAGAAATATTCAAGAGACTCTATTAAAGCCTGTTTGATGTAGAAACAAATGTCCAACGATATAACAGAAGACATGTAGTAAGAGGAATTCATATTATAACTTGACTGCCACAAATCCATCCAATATCCTAAGTGAGCAAGGATGATCCATCTTATTAAAGTGTATAATGGGTAGTGTATCATCAATTTTAGAACAGAACAATAGATACTTCATAAATTGTCTGTTAATTCATTTTCTTACCCAGAATAAAAATATCAGCAAAATGACTACGATCTTCTCAACTCTCTTTGCCAGAGAATGAAACAAAAATTGCATTTATACATTCAGTACCTTTAAAGGACTAGCCATTCCTACAAATTAATAGTAAGACTATATTTAGGAAATAGATTTCATATTCTCACCACTCAATGGGGCATAGCTGAACTCTGAAAGGTGTAGCACACAGGGAAAAATGAAGACAGGTAAAAACCAGAAATGTAAAGATTTACTTTTTTCTATTTTGTTTGAACAGAAGCTTTCATAGGAAAGTCAAGAGATAGTTTTAGAATCAGGCCATAAATTTAGAACTAATATCATGAAAAGCTATCTGCAGGGCCTTGAAGGCATACCTGCTATGCTCCTTCTCCATTTCTCATCTACACAAGCATAATTTAAACAATTCTGCTTATCAGAGAAATCATACATTTCTTACTTATTGTTAAACATCAATCTTCACTTTCCTATTCTCCTGTGGGAACAATAAAGTTCTATATTCTAAGGAAGCTACAAAGTCAGTTATCCACAGTCTCTTCCCTGTGTTCCTGAGGACAATGTCTCTCATGTTTGTACTAGCATAACTACTGAAGTATAGAAAACCAAGCTTAACTACCTGTCTACTAGATTTTTTTTTCCTGAAGCTAGCAAACAAATTGGCTAACAAGACTGCTCTGAGGGGAGGCTGAAAACATGTACGAGTGGGGAGTCCTGTAGGGCTCATTGTATCCTTCTCCTACAGTAAAAATATATATTTGACTAAAAAAAAATTTTTTTGGAGCTGACCGTTTCATGTCCATTCATTTAAATAATACCAGCGTAGATATAGTTCTTGAAAGAGTGATTGGGAGGTTTGGAAAACACTATTTCCTCCAAGTCTGGAAGTTGTCAGCATCAACCAAATGAAGTTATTTTATGTGAAAACACAAGTCAAGCCTGGAGGTGGCCATGGGATGGTCCATTCACAGTACAAGTACAAAATCATTCTATAAACACTAAAAGGTGTTTTTCAGAAGTAAATTAATTTAAATGGTTGCCTTGGGCTTTCTACAAGAATTAGTCCAAGCATCTGTTTAGCAGCAATGTAACTTCAGAAAACATTCAGAAAGATTTATATTGGAATATGAAAAATTTGGTGGCCATGAGGTTGGAGAAATGGTTCAGTGGTTGAGAACACATGATGTTTTTGCAGAGGACTCAGGCTTGGTACTTGGCATCCACATGGTGGGTCACAAGCATCCCTAACATCCAGAAATTTGGGTTTTAGTACCTCAAAATCAAAGCCAACCTCAATGATCATCCCTTGGATGGACTCTTCTGACCTCAAATGACACTTCAAGCATGTGGAAATATATACATGCAGATAAACAACTCATAAAATAAAATAGATGCATTTTTTAAAAAATTGGCCCTCACCAACAAATGAATAAAAAAATTGTGGTACATTTACACAATGGAATACTACTCAGCTATCAGAAACAAATAAATCATGCTACTTGCAGCCAAATGGATGGAACTAGAAAAGCTCATCCTGAGTAAGCTAACCCAGACTCAGAAAGATGTACATGGCATCTACTCAATTATAATTGGATTTTACCCATATAGTACAGGATAACTATCCCACAACCAGTACACCAAAAGGATCAGGAACATAGACTTTGTTACATATTAATGGGACAATTTGCCCCAGGAGTGCTACCATGTTGGACCCCAGCGCAAGAGGATGCTCTTAGCCCTCATATGACTGTTTAGCAGAGAGGGGCTAATATGTAGGGATGCTCCACATCAGAGGAGTGGAAAGGTTGGGAGAGGGAGGAGGGGGTAGGAGGGTGGAACCAGTAGGGTTGGATTGAGGGCACTGTGATGGAGATGTAACTTGAAGTAATAAATAAACAAACAAACAAAAAATTGGAAAGGAGAAAGTCAATAAAACATCAGGTTATCAGACATTGTAGTTCTGTGTCCCATTTAGGTTTAAGATATCCACTTCCAGCTTTGTTACAGAATCATGCCAAATCGGCTCTTTCCACTCAGTTGTTCAGCCAGCATTTCATCATAATGGTAGGTATTCATAACTTGCAAAATAAAATATAAATGTGTTTTACAGGAGAGTTTGTTTGGTCAGCACAGTCCCTGCTGTGCAATAAGGGGTCCTGAATTGAATTTTCAGCACCTGCACTAAAGCCGGGTGTCATGGCATGTGCTGTGTAGTTCTAACCCTGGCAGATGAAGACAGATAGATCCCTTCTTCTCATCATTCCATGGGTGAGCTCTACATTTAGTGAGAGACTGTCTCAAAGAAAAGTGTAGGAGGACTGAGGAAGACAGTCATCATCAAATAGTGCCCTTTGCATGAGTGGGTACATGTGTACTTACACATAAGACCACACAAACATATACACTTGGACAGAGCACACACAACACATCACATATCTGCAATGTTTGTCTTAAAGCATGTACATTTAGGTAAATTCACAACCACTGAAATCTCGAAAAGAAAACCTAATATTCCACCTCATTGTCTATTTGGAGTGGTTTTTAAGAAATCATGTTGTTTTGATGTGAGAACTCAATTTAGATAACTCAGTTGTGTAGTATTATTGAATGTGGAAAAGAGCTGATTCCAAGATAACTTTTTTCTAAATCAGACTCCTTGTAATATACGCCTACTGTCACTGACATGAAGAGAGAAATTCTAAAATTACCTTTCCAAGGGAAAAGGAGTGGTACAGCTTTTTAAGTGAGTGAAACTTAAAGGAAAATGACTATATCTATATATACATATATCACTTTTATATGTGTCAGTTCGGAGTCTTACTTTTTAATTTTCTGAATTTGAACATCTTAGAAATGTATAAAGACAAAAGTAATCACTGCTTGTTTCCCAGTGCTGTTGACTGTTGACGTTTACACTCTTTTTGCTTTGTAATAATTATCATAGAAAGCGTTTTGTAAAGAAAGCCTTCTTATCCAAAGGGGCTTTACTGATCCAAAGGAGTCTTTATAGCATCTCTGCATTAGCAAAATGCTCAGTGGAACACACACATTCATGGGCTTTCAAGTTCTTCATGTCTCCAGGCATTTTTTTTATAATTGTTTTATCAGTAGATGCCAGTATAATTTTAGACACATATAAAACTTGACATCAAAATTCAGGAGCTGTGTCTGTCATTTGAGAAGGCTGGTTGGATCTCTGTTTTGTTCTGGTTTGTTGTTGTTGTTATTTATTTTTGTTTTTTGTATTTTTTGTTAGTGTTGTTTGGTGTGGATAAACACAGTCATTGTCATAAATCAGGCACTCTGGCATATGAAAAGGCATCTACCTTCTTTTTTTTCTCATTTGAAAGATGACTTTATGGGTTGAAATGTTGAATATATTTTGGTGGGTATTCAAGTGCAATCTATCTATTTTTTCCCATCTATACCAGAATCATAAAGTTGAATAGCACATTAAGGTCTGCATTAGTTATTCAGGTGATAGGATTTTTTTTTTTACACTAAAATGCCCAGGAGCATTAAATCTTTTCTGTATTCATCTTAGTAACTAGAAAAAGGAACTTTGTAGTGGTTTCTTGAAAATAAAAACTGCTGAGAACTGAGGGAGAGGAAATCCATGCATTTCTTTGTCCTTAGTCTCAGCTTGTGGGGCACACAATTCTGCCATGAAGAATGAGTTCTGTGGGATTTTTATTCCTTTATTACAGAAAATAGAAGTTTGAACTTGGGGATATTTCCCTTTTATGACATTGTAATGTTCTGGACAGATAAATTCTAAACTCTAAGGAGCAATCTAAAACCTTTGAAACATAAAGACTGAAAGTAACAATAACTTACAAACAATATGAGCTTTTTCCACTCTACATTGGGAAGGTAGTTCATCACACTACCCTCCAAATTTATCTTCAAAGCAGGAAAATCTTCCTGGTCAGAGTATACTGTTAGTAAATTGTAGCTCCAATTTGCCTGACAATTTATTGAACTATTCTCACCTTCTGTTATTACCAAAATACATCAAGAACCTTCAAGCACAGCCAACACATGCTCTTAGAGGTGGACAGACATGTATGTAGAAATAAAGTAAGAGTCCTAACTAAGGACATCAAAGATGAAATTCAAGGTGAATATTGCCTAAATGGGCACATTAGAAATAGGCAATAGAGCTAACTACTCAGTCCAACCTGGTAAAATATTCCTATGACTTTTGATGTATTACTGGTTGGTACTTAAGTATGTTTCTATATTTGTCTTTGGAGACATGAAGAATAATCAGTCAGAGAATAAACATGTACTTTTCTGTTGGGTGAGATAAAGTAGTTTCAAAGCACTTAGAAAGAATTTACTTTCAATTATTGGTTGTTGATCATGTTAGGAAGGTCTAATGTTAGGAAGCATCTTTGGTGGCACATTTGCATCAGGCAATGCTGTCATGGACAGTAGAACTTACTAAAGATGTGACTGGAAATAAATGCTAACCATGCAGCCAAGGCAAGAAAGGAGAGCAATGCCACTGGAGACAGATTTTCCACATGGTTTGCCAAAAATAGAAAGTACCTTTTTGGAATGGTCAGATTTAACATAATCAGACTTATGTTTAAAGAATCACAATGGGCTTAGGCTTTAAGAGTCCAGAAATAAAATAGAGATGAGTTAAAGTTCCATTCCCAACTCCACTGACCATAATTAGCAGTATAGTACAAAACGGAATAGAAGGAGACATGGTCTAATGCATATTTTTAGCATGAATTTGAAGGTATATTCAATTTGATTGTCTACATGATCAGTATGGGGTGTCAAAGAAAGAAAAGATCAACAATAACTAACATTTTTAAATCTCAGCATCTGATTAAGTGGAGACACCCCAAATGCAGGGGCGGGGGTGTGAAGGGGCACTCAGAAAGAATGAATTTGGGATAAAAACAAAATCTAAAATGTTTAGATTTAGACATACATAAGATGTCAATTAGTTGGCCCAGAGAAGATGGAAAATAATAGTAATATAAATATCAGAGCAATCTATGAAAATTGAAAAGTGGTTTGAAACTCACCCTTAAAAAGATATTTTAAGTTATGACACTAAAATAAAATTAATAGGATAGATGCATAAAAAGTTACAAGCACTTTCTTTTTTATGTTTTTGTTTGTTTCCAAAACAAAATCCTCAGTCAGAGAAAACTGGTGATAGGAATTACAAGTAAACACTGCCTTGAGAATTTCCACCACAATCTTGAACATTGCTACATTGAATTTATTTATTAATTTTTATATTATTTAGTATGTCTTTGTCTCTGTCTCTCTCATTGAGTGTATGTGTGTGTATGGTTTGTGGCAGGGGGAAGGGGGCAAAGTATCTTGGGCTTGCCACGGCACTCATGCGGTGGTTAGAGGTAACTTACAGTGGTTGTTTCTGTTCTTACACATGTATTTTAGAGATGAAATGGTCATCATCTTTGCAGCAAGCACCATTCCCTGCTGAACCATCTGTCTGGCCTTGTCAATTATTTCTACTACTTCTAGCTTCTAGTTGCAGTAGGATGTTTTTGTTTTTCTTAATCAAATAATTATTTTTGTTTTGTTTTACTATGATTTTAGTGGTGTTTTTTTGTTTTGTTTTGCTTGTTTGTTTGTTTTTATACACAACCAAACACTTACAAGGAAAGCAGAAAGACGGCCAGTTCTTGCTCAGGTAAGATTATACTTTTAGAAGTCAGGTATTTATTTCACTCTGTTTGAAAAATAGACATATGGCCTTTCTAAGACACAAACATGTCAAAAATTTCACATACTTTTTACATTATGGCATCTTACATTTCTCTCAATCAAGATTTAGTTACAGATCTGTATCATTTATTTACCAGACAATGGTTTGTTAGACAATACTTGCTAGTCTAGTTCTCCATGCTACCTCTGAAGGTTAGGACAGAATGAGTAGCTTAGAAAAGTAAATCTAAATGTCAACAACCACTTCCTAATGCTTACACACATAGTGTCTTTACCATGAATATTCACCAGACTTTGTGCCTTTTCAGAATGAGTGGTTGCACATAAAGAAACATATTTTGAGCAAGATCGCTTTTTGTATCTTCCCACTGACTTATCCTATATGAATTTGGTTCAATATCTACTATTTCAAGAGAAATTTCTGGCTATTTTACCATAAACCTTTAGAAGGAGAAAATGTAATGCCTGGATTGTGACATACTTATCATGAAGAATATTTTGTGGTATTGAACTTCAATACCCTACCAACTGGAACTCATGGTGAACATTTTCCTTGCTTTCTACTGCTACACAGTCTAGCTACAAAGGAAGTAAATTTCAGTAGAATCTAGGTATCCTGAGAATTTGGGGTAGCTTCTTATTATTTCAATCTGAAAAGTTCCACATAGAATCACATCTGAACACTTGGTTCACAGTTACTAGTACTGTTTTCAAAGGTAGTTTTGGAGTCAGAGCCTTGCTGAAAGAGTACACTAAACAGGACAGACCTTACATTATATAGTCTGTGCTGTCTTACTGTTAACCAACTACTTCCTCATTTGCTAAAGTAGATGAGGTGTTAACAGAATCACACTCCTGTTGCCACAACGGAGGCACCAGTCATCAGCCCTTACTTCCACAAGGACAAGGAAAATATTAAATATCCTTGTCCAGGTCATGCTTTTCTGTTCATCATGAGGAAGTGTCAGAGAACTAAACAGAATAGTCACCAGTCACAGGTTGATAAGAGCTCAACCAGCATCTAAAACTCAGTTCATCCTGCTGCTGAGTCTGCTGGTTTGCTGTGTTTTCTGGTTTGCTGGCTTACTGGACTGATTCTAATTCTTTGAGCTCAGGTTAGAGTAAGAGTTTGGGGACTTGAAAAAAAGTTTCATATCTACATGATGTATATACACTATAATAGGCTGTAGTAGGGACTTATTTAAATTAATTACAAGTGATACAAAAAATAGGAACTCTAGTGTGGTAAGAGTTTTTTTTAACAAACAAACAAACAAAAACAGATATGAGAATATTTTTGTTTAATCCCAGGTGTGAAGTTGCTTCATTTAGTTCACAGTTATACTCAATATGTGCCTCATGCTCTATCATGTGGCTTAGCCAGCTGGAGGAAGGTTAACTCTGAGGACCAGGTAGAGGACTAGGTAAAATCAAGAGCCTGAGGGAAAAGGGGGCTCTCCAAGAAGCAGAGTTTGCTACTCTCCCTGTTGGTGCTTCACCACCCTACTGCTGGTTCATCATGCTGCGCGGAGTATGCTGGTTTGCTGTGTTTTCTGGTTTGATGGTTTACTGGACTACTGCATACCCTGACTACTGAGTTTGGTATTACCCCTGTAAAGAACCCAAGGACCTTATCGGTAGGAAGTATCTCAAAGAGACCTTCATCTCTCCCTTTCCCCTCTAACTTTCTTTCTCTCCTACTTAGAGTTGGGGATTTGGAAGAAACAAGGGTTGGAAGGTAGGTAGAGGTATTAAGTACTGTAAAATTAATTAGAGTGTAAAATAAAGTCACTTTTAGCACTCTTAAATATTTCTTTGATAACCAGATGGAATTAGTGACTTGTTATTAAGAAACTGGATACATCAAATTTATGGAATATCACTTCAAAGATTAAGTTTGTAAAGATTGCAAACTATTCCTCACTAATGTGTTTTTTATTGTCTTCTAGGTGGGGATCTTTTGACGAAGCTCCCTTGTTAGAGCCAATGTGTTAGGGAATTTGCATAGTATGTGGCCAGAAACCAGCAAATAATAGATTTATTCATTTTTTTAAAGCTATAGATCACAGCTCAATTGATGTCATACATGACATTTAACATTTGTGTTAAAATTTAAAGTGACTCATTATGTATTAATACATAGTGAGTGAAGAACCTACACAACGTTTCATTGTTCTTTCTCTCTGATTGCTAGGATTATTTTGCATTGTGGTTTCATATCTACACACTTAGGTACTATGGTTTATAACTATTTATGGTCATACCTTTTTGATTTTTGCCACCACAGACATACTGATTCTCCATTTTGCACTAGACTAACTAAGAATTTCTAAGGACTGGCCTTACTCTGGCCACTCTCAGTTGCCTTCAATTACACCAAATGTAGAATATGAACTTCCCACATGAAGAATCTTTCATGAGTATGTAAAGTTGTTTGTATACACACACACACACACACACACACACACACACACACACACACTGGCACACTGTAAATTTCTTTTATCTTCTTTTTTGTAAATGATGCAACAACATTATCCTGTCCCTTTGATTCACTTTTCCTCAGATACTTACTCTAAGCCTCACCTTACTCTACTAGGCTATTTGGAACTCTGTACACTAGCCTCATTTGATCTCTCTGATCATTGATCTCCTTTATCATTCCATCATTTTGTTCTCATCAGAACTACTGACTCACTAAAGAGTTGTTTCTATGTGCAATCTATATCACACTCAATTCCTATAATACCTCCATGAAATTTCATCATATTTGATAGTATTCTGAAAATAATGTATTGTATACATAATTATTCCATGTTATCTTCCTAGTGGATTAAGCTGCATTGGACGAAAGGCCCAGTCTTTTACAATATATTCCATGATGAAAAGTTTTATTAAAATATATAAATGTCTATTTGCTATTTTTAAGTAATATTGAATGCATATTGTACATGCTATTAAGAAAAGTATTCTTTTTCTATTGAAGACTATTTATGATACCAGTGTAAGATATTGATATTTTATTATAGAAAATTGATAAAGAGAAAATATTTCTGAAATATTTTTTGTATGAAACCCATGTAAATACTTCTTTTGGTATTACAGATCATTTTGAATAACAATGCCATAGAAACTTAGTATCATTTTATTTTTTAATTATGTTTATTTATTACTTTAAGTTACATCTCCATCAAAGTCCCCTTCCTCCACCCTTTTTGGTCCCAACCTCTCACCCTCTATCCACTCTCCCAACTATTCTACTCCTCTGGTATGGGGTACCCCCACATCTCAGCCCCCTGAGTTAATCAGTCATGTGAGGGCTAAGAGCTTTCTCTTTCACTGGAGGCCTAGATGCAAAATTTCCCACTAACAGGTAACAAAGTCCATGTTCCTGTTCCTTTCGGTCTATTGGTTGCAGGATAGTTATCATGAACCATATGTCTAAAACCCATTTATAAATGAATACATGTCATGTGCATCTTTCAGAGTCTGGGTTAGCTCACCCAGGATGAGATTTTCTAGTTCCATCCATTTGGCAGCAAACTGCATGATTTCCTTGATTCTGATAGCTGAGTAGAATCCCATTGTGTAAATGTACCATAGTTGCTTTTATCCATTAGTCAATTGAGGGACATCTGGATTGTTTCTAGTTTTTTTTCTTTATTAAATTTATTT
Organism: Lophiomys imhausi; assembly: GCA_907164525.1. NCBI lineage: Eukaryota > Metazoa > Chordata > Mammalia > Rodentia > Muridae > Lophiomys > Lophiomys imhausi. The sequence goes on from CAJQZJ010036177.1 coordinate 487,395, forward strand.
ATTTATTGCTTCAGGTTACATCTCCATCATAGTGTCCTCGTTCCACCCTTCCAGTACTGGCCCCTGATGTTCTACCCCCTAACCCTTCCATCCCACTCCTCTGCAGTGGAGTGTCCCTACATAACATTCCCCTGCCCCAGTTCAGCAGTCATATGAGGGCCAAGAGCCTCCTCATATTCTGGAGGCCTACAAGGCAGTGCCACCAGGGAAAAGTGTCTCAATGACAGGGAGAGAAAACAAACAAACAAACAAACAAAAAAGTCTATGTCCATGTTCCCTTTGGTGCGTTGGTTGTAGTATAAATATCATGTACTATATAGGCAAAATCCGACTATAAGTGAATAAATGCCATGTGCATCCTTCTGAGTCTGGGTTAGTTCACTCAGGATGAGCTTTTCTACTTTCATCCATTTGGCTGCAAATTGCATAATTTCATTTTTCCTGATAGCTGAGTAGTATTCCATTGTGTAGATGTACCATAGTTTTTTAATCCATTCTTCAGTTGAGGGACATCTAGGTTGTTTCCAGTTTCTAATTATTACAAAAAAGGATGCTATGAACATAGATGAGGCAACTTCCTTGTTATTCGGTGAGGAGTCATTTGGATGTATACCCAGAAGTGGTATGGCTGGGTCCCGAGGCAGAGCTATTCCAAGATTTCTAAGATATTTCCAGACTGACCTCCATAGTGGTTCCACAAGGCTGCACTCCCACCAGCAATGGAGGAGGGTTCCCCTTTCTCCACACCCTCGCCAGCATGCGCTGTCATTTGAGCTTTTGATCTTAGCCATTCTGACAGGTGTGAGAACGAATCTTGGAGTCGTCTTGAGTTGCATTTCTCTGATGATTAAGGATGCTGAGCATTTCTTCAAGCGTCTCTCGGCCTTTAGGAATTCCTCTTTTGTGAATTCTCTGTTTAGCTCTTTTCCCCATTTTTTGAGTGGCCTATTTGGGTTCTTGGCATTTAATTTCTTGAGTTCTTTGTAAATTTTGATATTAGCCCTTTGTCAGATGTAGGGTTGGTGAAGATTTTTTTTCCCAATCTGTAGTCTGCCGTTTTGTTCTAATGACAGTGTCTTTTGCCTTACAGAAGCTTTTCAGTTTCATAATGTCCCATTTATTGATCGTTGGTCTTAGGTCCTGAGCTGTTGGTGTTCTGTTCAGGAAGTTGTCACCTGTGCCAATGGTTTCTAGGGTTTTTCCCACTTTCTCTTCTAGTAGATTTAGTGTGACCGGCCTTATGTTAAGGTCTTTGATCCACTTGGACATAAGTTTTGTACAAGGTGATAAGTATGAGTCTAATTTCATTCTTTTACAAGTGGACATCCAGTTGGACCAGCACCATTTGTTGAAGATGCTGTCCTTTTTCCATTGTGCGGTTTGGCTTCTTTGTGAAAAATTAGGTGGTCATAGGTGTGTGGGTTCATTTCTGGGTCTTCAATTCGATTCCATTGATCCACTGGTCTGTTTCTATACCAGTATCATTCTGTTTTTATTACTATTGCTCTGTAGTACAGCTTGAAATCTGGGATGGTGATACCTCCAAATGTTTTGTTTTGTTTATTGTACAGGATTGATTTTTCAGGTCTATACAGTTTTTAGCTATTACAAATAAAATTCCCATGAGCATAGTTGAGACTATGTCCTTGTGATCTGGTGAAGAATCTTTGGATGTATGCCCAGGAGTGGAATGGCTGGACCTTGAAGTGGAGCTATTCCAAGTTTTCTAAGATATCTCCAGACTGATTTCCATAGTGGTTATACAAGTTTTCACTCCCATCAGCAATGGAGGAATGTTCCCCTTTCTCCACAACCTTGCTAGCATGTGTTGTCATTTGAGTTTTTGATCTTAGCCATTCTGACAGGTGTAATATGGAATCTCAGAGTCGTCTTGAGCACAAGTTACTTATAGAATAGAGCATCATTTGTCAATTCTTATACAAGGAGGAAGATGATGGATTTACTTTGAGGTAGTGTCTTAATTTATTTTCTATTGCCCTTATAAGATACCATGACTGAGGTAACTTATAGAAGAAATAATTTACTTGGGGCTTATACTTTCAGAGGGTTAAGAGTCCATGACTATCATGGCAGGTAGCATAGCAACATTAGGTAGGTAGACAGGTGTGAGACAATAGTAGTAGCTGAAAACTCACATGTTGATTCAGAAGCGTGAGGCAGAGAGAGCTAAACAGGAATGATACAACTCTTTTGAAACTTCAAAGTTTTCCCCCAGTGACATGCCTCCTCCAACAATGCCACACCTTCTAATATTTGTCAAATGGTTCCACTAACTGGTAACCAAGTACTCAAATAGATACTCTTGTGATGCCATTTTCATTCAAACTACTCCAAGTATTGAGTTTCAAAAGAATATAGAGGTATCTACACACAGTAAGGAAGGAAGAATGAACATTAAGTTTTTATATGCTGAAGTATGATTGGGGAAAATGATGTAGATTGCCTTGTGTAAAGAATAAATTGGAATCATGGAGTGAATAAAATCTTCTTGATAGAAAATGTAGAGAAAGTAAAATAGATTAAGAAAAAACTTTGTTGGAGTCTATTTTTAATGCCCAGACAAGGAAAAATCTTCAACACATGATAATTAAGATACCCAGAGGTATATGAGGAAAGCCATAAGCATAAGTAAGGGGCAACAGTGTTTTGAGAAGGAAGTAACCAAGAAACAAATACTAAGAAAGATAAACAAAAAATCAAACATTCATTTCAAAATCATTTATAACATTGAATTCTTTCCATTTATTTGTGCGTGTGCATGTGCATGTGCATTGATGTGCACAAATGGAATTCATAGGACAACATGCGGGATTCAGTTTTCTTCTGTGGGCCCTGAAGTTCAAACTCCCACTGTCGGGATTTGGCAGCAAATATAGTTATTCACTGAGGCATCTCTCTGACTCTGAAATTGTAATGCAAGTATTTCGGTGAAATAAGAAAGAAGTAAAGCCAAAGAATCAACTGATTTGAGGTGTCAATGGGGGAAAAAAAGAACCAAAGTCATGCATTCAAAGAACATCTGAGGTAGGTGCAGATCAACTTGTTTGTGGCAACAGTGTTTTTGTGTATGATTTATGGAAACCTGTTACAGAGAATTCAAGTTTGAACATTTTGTTTAATCTCCATATACTTGAAGCAAATTCCAGCTTTGATGTATATTTTCATCTGAACTCTTTTCTTTCTTTGCATTTAATGTTCTTTGTATCATAACATCTGTTTTCTCTCCTTGATGCTTTAGTAAAAAGCTGAGAATAATTGAAAACATACAGGCACTGACACTGAATTGAGCTCAACCTGGACCAGACTCCAAATTTGCCTGTAATTTTAACTAGCTGTGTCCTTCTGAAGAAGTTGCTTGCCTGTAAAATAAGAAGATGTTATATACTCTCTAAGCATCCTTCAGTGCTTCTAAATTCCTTTTGAATATTTTAAGTCTGAATCTTGTGGACAGACAGTCAGAATGATTTGCATTTTTTTTTTTTACTTCTAAAATATGGCATAGATAAACAATTAACAAACTTTTTAGGATGCTTTATAATTTAATTTTTAGAAGTTATTTATTTAGAATTTATCTTCACAGAAAATAACTAGCAGAATCTAAATTTCTTATGTATATTTAATGTTCTTCAAAAGAGTTGACATTTTATTCAGATATGCATATAGTCAGATGGAAGTGGATTGATTCAAGCAAAACCAGCTAAGATCATATTGCCTTCTTAAATAAATTTATCATTATCCATATTAACAATACTACAAAAGGCTACCATTGTATTTTTCGTATAAGAAAAATGACAAAGTTATACTGACATTCAGCTGAGACTGTATCCTTAATTATAAGTTTCATAACAAAATGATTTTCTTCTGTGATGAATAGAGACAAAGAAAGATTTCTGTGGAGACCACAGTTTGATTCTTTTTTTTCTTTTTTTTGAGCTGTAATTTGAATTCTCCAACATATCAAAAATGAATATGTGGGTAAGGTATACGAAAAACAATGGAGCCACTCACTTTTTCTGAAGCCAATAGAGTTCTCCAAATATTTGTGTGTGTGTGTGTGTGTGTGTGTGTGTGTGTGTGTGTGTGTTTGTGTCTTACTTTATCAAAGAAATAACAGTCAAGTTCAGGAAGATCCTGTTCTGTCATATCATCTGTAGTTTCCATGAGACCAAAACAAAACCAGGAATATCTGCATTATAAAATTTCTACATAACTCCAAGATTTTCCCATGAGCTCAGTGATATTGTTTAAATGCTACATTATGAAAGCAAGCATATTTATTACAATAGTGAATAATCAGAGAGATTTCCCCATGTGAAATACATTAATGATAATGACAAGCAAAATCCACAAGAAATTTTGCCACCAAAGTCAGATGAAACCATCCTCTTGACAGCTTTTTGTACACCTGCTATAGTAGGTTTATTATAATTCAAGAAGCTACACTGAGAAAAGTTAAATATACTTCTGGCGAATATGTAGCCATACCTCTTAATTTTATCGATTAAGTTCCTCTACACAGAAGGAAATAAAAGTGTATAATTAATAGGTTCCTTAGGAGCACCCCATTTTAAAGATCCTAGCCAGGAATAGTATTCATTCTAACTCTTCACTTAGTCAAATCATACCAGTAAGTATCCACGGCCATGAATCAACTAAGCCTTATGTTTTGTTTCCCAATATGAATACAGACAGAGTCCCCTGGGTTCTATTCAGTAGGCGTGGGAAGTATTATAACCTCTGATGATAAAATGGTTGGCATGCAGGATAATTTTTCACTGGTCACTCACTGTTCATTAAAAGATGTTAGTCTTACTTGGAGTGGATTTTGTTTAGTTCTTTCCAGACTAGTGAACAGAGCATTCTGAGGGTGTGCTGTGCAGGGAATGGGATTCCCATATTAACTTTAAGAGTTGATACTGTTCTGTTCTTATAGCTTTTACTAAGCATAGTTACTGGTAACTAAGAAAGAGTGAATATCAAGATAGAAAATCTGGTAACTAAGCAAGAGTGATCAAGATAGAAAATATTAGTGAAATGTGATATGTAATTTATGTATCTATGTGTATTTATATTTTCTCAGTATCAGTGTCCCCACTGAGAAAAACTTTAACACATGCCAGGATCATCTTTTCCTAAAATTACAAACTCCAGATATTTGAGCCCCTTTCCATAGCAAGTAGAATTTAGAATTAGCATGTATTTTCTGCATGAACTAATCCAATGTAAGCTCTTATGAACTATTTTATATTGTCTATATAATTGATATTGGGAGAGAAAATGTTAAACATAAAGATGCAGTATAACATTTGTTCTGTGGAGCACATTAATACACAGAAATATAAATAATACAAAATTACATATACATATATGTGTGTATATGAGTAATATTGGTGTTTTTACATCACCAGAAATCATATGTTGAAAGTCACTCACCAAAGTAATAATGACGGAATTAGCAGGTGGAACACAGATAGTTGTTCTCACTGCTCTCTCACTGATGGAATTGGAATCTTTTAAAGGAAGTGCTTCCACTAAGCAACCACACAACTAAAAGGTATTTTCTATAACCCATAAAATGGGCTTATTGCAAACCAAGTGTTGTGGCATTCTGATGTTGAACTTCTCAGTATGTATATCTATGATAAATAAAAATATGTGGTTTATAATTTATCTAATGTGTGCTATTTTGTTACAGCAGAAAATGACAATTATGCTTAAGTATATATATGAAATAAGTATATATCTATAAATATACATAATTATTTCTCATCTCAGAGGCTTGGGTTAAGTCCCTCTTTTGGTTCTTAGTGAATAATTTATTCAATTTTCATAAATTATATGAGTCTTTTCATTATCTAATATATGATACTGTAGTGATATTTTGCAGATATTTGTAAGCATTAAATGAAAAAAACTTGTATAACTGTTCATATCATTTTTAAGACAAATAATTATCTCTTTATAATTATTATTAATTGGTAAATGAGATTTCACTTTCTCCTGAATCAGTGCAATAATTGAGGAGAATCATTACATTAGAGAGATGCTATATTACAGAAGTAAGTAGTAGTGAGAATACCCTGAGCCATGGGATCATGAAAACTTCATTCTGTATTCAAAACATTTAATGCAACCTTTGGCTTTTTTGGTATTTCATCTGACTAAGTTCCATATATTAATGGGGAAAAGAAAATTTCTTAAAGGAATAGTATGTTTGATCCACGTGCATGATGTAAGCCCTGCGAAGGGAGGGAGGAGGAACATACAGAGTAGCAGAGAGTATATTAATATCTCATGGGGCACACAGTAAGGCGAGGACTCCTCCAACAAGGCAAACATTTATACTATTGCTATAAGGGGAATGAGATGATGGTTTTCAAAGTAGATTACTGTATTGGTGCGCATTTTGTAACATACATTATGCTGAAGAGTATTTAAGGCAGCATGGAGAAGGAGAGGGGACTTTACTTCTGAGATGTCAACTGAGTAGAGTAGGAACAACAGCTGGATGAGCTAGCGGGGTGTTTTCCACCTGGGATGTTGGTGGAGTAGGAATGTCAGTTGGGTGTTTTCTCTGCCTCTCTGAGCCAGCAGATTTTCACCACAGAATCTGGCCCCTGAGTCTTCTTTGGTAAAATCCAACAACTGTGATATTTTAGTGTTTTGAAAATCAACACCATGCCTGCCTCTCTGTAGCCATGCTTCCCACCATAGTGATAGTGGGCTAAACCTCTAAAAGTAAGTCAGCCCCAATTAAGTCCTGTGGTCATGTGCTTCTTTGTAGCAATAGAATATTGACTAAGACATCATGGAAAGCACCTTAAGCATATGGTTTTCTTTATTTCTGTCACAAACTGACTTCTAACTACACCTAAGAATTCTTATATAAACTCTGTTTGCAGAATTCTGTATATTTTCTGTAACCTATATCTATATGTTTTCCCTACAAAACCAATTCAGAAGTTTTCCTTATCACTTCAATTAGAGTCACAGCAGAAAACACAGTGACCTCTACCAGTTTTCTGCATTTTAAGATTTTTGTTATTGTAACAAAATATGTGAGATGATCAATATTAAGGAGAAAAAAGAAAAAGTTTATCTTGGCTTGTGGTTTCAGAAGTTTTAGACCATGGTAACTTAGCACTGTTGCTTTAGAACTACCAGCACACACTCCATCGTTCCATGAGTACATGAAAAGGGGAGGGGTGTTTACTTCCTGATGACAAGGAAGTCAGCTGATAACAAGAGCAGCACGAAGCACCAAGATCCTATTATATCCTAGAAAGGCAGGAATCTAAGACCCAGGTGTAACCTCTGAAAAATATAAAATTTCTCAATGATCCCACAGGCTTGCAATAAAGCCTTTAACCAATGAGCCTTTGGCAGACACTTTCTCTATTTGTTACTTTTCTCATTTTGTGGCCAAGTATCTAACATGAGAAAAATTATGATGTAAGGATTTATTTTTTCTCATCGTTTGAGGGAACAAAAGTCAATCATGACAGGGAATATTGACGGGAACATCTACTGTCTTTAGCAGCTGAATTATGAAGCTGCTTGTTCACATCTTATCAGACCAGGAAGCAAAGAGCTTTGTTCAAAATCAGGAGTGAACTAAAACTCATGAAGCTGAAGCCTGCTCCTCAACATCACACTTCTTTAACTCATATAGAATAGCCTATATCCTAAAGGTTCCACAACTTCCATAAAATAGTACCCCAAGTTTGGCACCAATGTTCAAAAACATATCTGTCAGGGACCTTTGACATTTTAACCTTAATATTCTGCCTCTGACAGAATTTTAGCTTATTGATTTCCTATAATCCAATATGTATTAGCCTAAATTCAAGTATCTCTTTATTATTAGAACACCAATCTTGTTCAAAGGACCAAATCAAAAGTGTGTTCTGAAATTCTTGTCAATTTTTTAACTGTGAGCCACTATCAAATAGCATAAAGAAAACAAGTTCTGTGCTTGCTTTTCAATACCCAATAACACTCAATAAACAAGCATTCTGTTTTCAAATTGGGGTAATGAAGACATAGTAAGAAATAATTAATAGTAACAGCAGTAGTAGTAGTAACCCCTCAGGGAAAACAACCAAATCCTGAATTCCATGCATCTGAGGCTACAATGCACCTAGGTAACCCCACGCCTACAGGTTTGCTGACCTGCATGCTTAAACAGGCTTTACTTAGTACCTGAAGCTTTCCTCAGCAAAGTCCCTCCTATCTCTCATTTCTAATACTCTGGGATTGCCATTGCAGTAGGGATTCACCTTCATATTTTCTTGCAAACCTCCTCAGAAGCTACCTGCAAGCAATCTGTCCTCCCCCCATTCCCTGTCCTCAGCAGCTTCATGGGATCTTGATGCAAGAGTCTCTGAATCCATTTCTCTTACAGATTATACAAGCTATCAAAGTATTACTATATGAATATTGTTACCAAGTGTTCCTGCTAGCCCTATACGTTGCTCATTGTCCTTCGACAACAGTCATAGTGACTTCAGATGCATATTCCTGTCTTCACTAGGAAAACATTAAACTAGATGGTTTTTGTAGAAATAATTAATTAAATTATTTACCAATATTTATATTAAGGTTAATTGTTTGGCAGTGCTAATCCTTAACCCACCATTATAAATAAACACACAGACACCTAATTGAGTTTTTAACAGGCTTTAGTCTGGATTTTGCAATCTTAGCCCATCTAAGCTAGCTCATTCTATTCCCCTAATATGACCCCATATATACTTATATCCCATGGGCTGTTTTTCTCCATGCTATGGTGATGTTCCAGGCCACGTGGCATGATCTTTTTTCATCTACCCCATCATGTGTCTCCTTCTTCCACCCTTGGCTTCTTCACTTCTACCTGAGATGTTTTCTGTCTGCCCAAGAAGCCTGTGAACCTTTTACCCCATGAACCTTTGCCCCACCTACTTTTCTCTCTGCCCAATTACAGGCCTTGGTATTTTATTAACGCCAGTCAGAGACAATGATTAGAAAACAAGGTAACATAGCATTACTTCATGTACAGCAAGCAGGCTTCTGGGACAAAGTTAATTAACATTTAGAATGCATAACATCACCCCATCAAGTCCCTCCTTTTGTTTAATAAAAAGGCTAGTTTAAAAAACTCATTTAGTAAAAACAATGAGAGCTAATATGAAACAATCAAGGAAACCATATATAAAAGTTACATTTATAAAAGTTCAGCCTATTTGTATCAGACAACCTTGAAGAAAAAAACATCATCTATCTTCTCTTGGTGAGTCTAAAGTAGAAGTAGTGATTTTCCTTAAACAAGTGCATTTTTATGTACTAGAGCCTTTTATGAGTGGAGTTCTGTCTTCAAGGCCCCTTTCCTATTGTGCCAGCATAGAGTACGAGGATTAACTAACTATGCTAGTCTTCTATAATTCCAAAGCTTTGTCTGTAACCTCTTTGCCCACACATTTAAATGTACTCACGATCCTTTCTTTGATAAATAAAATGTTGTCATATCCTGCACCATATTCTGTTTTATATCACTATAAATCTTGATAAAGGTAGTAAGCAACAACTATACCAAAGCCCAAATTCTGTGATGTCTTACGTTTTTCATTGTTAAATAGTCTATTAATTTTAAAATTCATACTCACTCAACTTTTAGATACACAGGAAGAATATATACAATTAATTTTTCAGAATATAACAAAATGGTCTCTGTGGGAAGAGTTTTTCTTTCTTAAAAAATCCTGTTATGAAATGTGAATGTTTTTGTTTTGATTGAGGGTATGAGATATGGGGCTGCTCCAGTATGTCCACAGGTGTTAACTATAACTGTGCCTCATGAGACAGCAGGGGCATGGCTTAGCCAGCTGCAGAAAGTTGAATTCTGAGGACTCTGGAGAAGGGTAAGTGCTAGAGCTTTGGAAAGGGATGGGGGATGCTCTGAAAGAGGAGGAGGTTGCTGTTCTCACTGCTGTTGGTGCCCCAGGCAATGCTGCTGGTTCATTCTGCTGCTGTGTTTACTGGTTTGCTGGTTTGCTGTGTTGGCTACTTCTGGATTGCTGGACTGCTGAATGCTGGATATCCTGACCACTGAGTTTAGTATTACCCTTAAAAAGAACCTGATAACCCTAATCAGCTGTAGTTAGCTTAAGAGACCTATGTCCATTCTCCCTCTAACTTTCTTTCTCTCCACATAGTTTTCGGAAGTTGGAACGAATAAGGGTTATAAGGGACACAGAGGTTTAAGTACAATATAGTAAAGATGATCATATGAAAATAAAAGTCACATATAGCAGATCTCCAATCAAATTCCCCCAAATAGTAATACTTCCCTACTAAAGCCTTAACAGTGTTTATTGCCCACATATCTATTGGTATTTGAGTCAACAACAGTCCTACTAGAATCCCCCAAAAAGGTCTGCTTATAGCACTTCAGGGCTTCTCTGATTCACAGCTTCAAACTTTTCTTCCTTCTGGCAAACCAGCTCCAAAGCCTACAAAACACATATTCTAGTTCATTGCAGAAACAATTTCATAATTCAGTAGCAATTTACTATATTTGTTATTCTTCTCACAAATTCAATCAAATACCTTACAAGAAGCAAGCAAGAGTAACAGGGGTTTATTTTGCCCCATCATTTGAAATGATTTTGTTCCCTATAGTAGCATGACAAGACTAACTCCTAGTAATGGCAATGGGAGTATGAGACTGCCTGCTAACCAATCAGTAGATCATAAAATAGAGTTGAGACCAGAACCAGGACTGGCTACACCCATGATGTGTACCCACCAGCAACCCACCTCTTCCTACCACAAGATGAATCCAAACCTAAAACAACAGCTTAGGAACAAGTCTCCAAAATATGAACTCATGAAAGATATTTCTAATTCAAATCTGGTTCAATTACATGCTAAAGACTTCAGTGCATCATGTGACATTCCATAGACATAACATTTCTTAAATGATACAGTAGAGGATCTGCTTTCACTTTTACATAATCTCAACAAATGGAGTTCATTTTAGGGTCAATTTCACATTGACATTTCTCTACTAAGCAAAATGACGTCAATGAAAATACTATATTATTGTATATAGCTTGCTTTTTTTTTAGATAAGTTCTATATAGATAAGTTCTATATATTGTATATAGCTAGTTTTTTTAGATAAGCCTATTTTCTAAAATTTTAGTTGACTGAAGTTCTGTTATCAAGAGATTATATGATAATTTCAGATTATGAGTTAGCTCCCCTGTGTTTCTGAGCTTCTATATGGTATGAAATTTATGTTTATGGGCACTGAAAATGGAGAAAGTAAGTGATAGTACAACTTCAGCCCAGATATAGTAACTGCTTATATCTCATTTTCTTCAATATACATAGGCATGAAATGGATTGCTTTATATAACTCATCCCTGTGTGAAACTTCTTAATGAGAAATTTCCTTCTAAGTGAGGCACTGATTCTAGGGGGAAAGGGTATACTACTCAGTTCTGCTTATATCAGTACAAAATAAACAAATCATAGATATTTAAAAATGATTCACAGATAAAAAAGCATAGCAAAACTTTTACTGAGATACTTTTAAAAAATTAGAATCACATTGTTTGTTTCAAGACTTTACAGAGTTTAATTTAAAAAAATTAATGAAACATCAGTGAAACTATATTCTAACTTCAGATAGATTTTTTTTTTTATGGCTTCAAGTTACATCTCCACTACAGTGCCCTCATTCCAACCCTCCCGGGTCCCCCATCCCACCCTCCCCTCCCTCTTCCACCCTTCCCACTCCTCCTGCATGCAGTATCCTTACATATCAGCCCCTCTCAGCTCAACAGTCATATGAGGGCTAAGAGCTTCCTTTTGCACTGTGGACCAACATGGTGGCACTCCTAGGGAAAATTGTCCCCATAATAGGTAACAAAGTCTATGTTCCTGGTCCTTATGGTGTATTGGTTGTAGAACAGTTATCCTGTATTATATGGCTAAAATCCAATTATAAGCGAGTAGATGCCATGTACATCTTTCTGAGTCGGGGTTAGCTTACTCAGGATGAGCTTTTCTAGTTCCATCCATTTGGCTGCGAGTAGCATGATTTCCTTGTTTCTGATAGCTGAGTAGTATTCCGTTGTGTAAATGTACCAAGAATATGTTTTAGCCATTCCTCGGTTGAGGGACATATGGGCTGTTTCCAGTTTATAGCTATTACAAATAAGGCTACTATGAACATAGATGAGGATATGTCCTTGTGGTTTGGTGAGGAATCGTTTGGGTGGATACTCAGAAGTGGTATGGCTGGATCTCAAGGTAGGGCTATTCCAAATTTTCTAAAATATTGCCAGTGTGATTTCCATAGTGGTTATACAAGTTTGTACTCCCACCAGCAGTGGAGGAGTGTTCCCCTTTCTTCACAACCTTGACAGTATGTGCTGTCATTTGAGTTTTTGATCTTAGCCATTTGACAGGTGTGAGATGGAATCTCAGGGACATCTTGAGTTGCATTTCTCTGATGATTAGAGTGTTAGAAGTGGAGCTGGGAAAGATCTTTTCCCAATCTGTAGGTTACTGGGTTTGTTGTTGTTTTGAATGATGGTGTTTTTTGCCTTGTCAGTTTCATGAGGTCCCACTTATTGATTATTGGTCTTAGAGCCTGAGGTATTGGTGTTCTGTTCAGGATGTTGTCTCCTGTGCCATTGAGTTTGAGGCTTTTCCCCACTTCCTCTTCTATTAGATTTAGTGTGTCAGGCCTTATGTTAAGGTCTTTGATCCACTTGGACTTAAGTTTTGTGCATAAGCGACCCCAAAAATTCCACCAGAGAACTCTTACAGCTGATAAACACCTTCATCAAGCTGGCTGGATACAAAATTAATTCAAAAAATCAGAAGGCCTTCTTTATACAAAAAACAAATGGGTTGAGAAAGAAATTAGAGAAACAACACCCTTCACAATAGCCACATACAAAATACCTGGAGGTAACTCTAACCAAGCAAGTGAAGGACCTGTATGATAAGAACTTCAAGTCCTTGAAGAAAGAAATTGAAGAGGACATCAGAAGATGGAAACATCTCCCATGGTCATGGATAGGAAAGATCAACATAATAAAAATGGCTATCCTGCCAAAAGCAATGTACAGATTCAATGCAATTCCTATCAAAATACCAACACAATTATTTATAGACCTGGAGAAAACAATTTTCAACTTTATATGGAATAACAAAAAAGCCAGAATAGCTAAATCAATCCTGTACAATAAAAAAAATCTGGAGGTATCACCATCCAAGATCTCAAGCTATATATACTGCAGAATAGTAATAAAACCAGCATGGTACTGTTATAAAAACAGACCAGTGGATCAATGGAATCAAATTATAGTCCCATAAATGAACCCACATACCTGTGGTCACTTAAATTTTGACAAAGAACCCAAAAGTGTACAATGGAAAAAGGACAGCATCTTCAACAAATGGTTCTGGTCTAACTGGATGTGGACATGTAAAAGAATGAAATTAGACCCATATTTATCACCTGGCACAAAACTTAAGTCCAAGTGATAGATTTTTTTTAGAATGTGTAGAGAATGTGTAGAATGAAGAGATGTCTCAGTGCTAAAGAGTGGGCACTACTTTTGCAGAGTAAAAGAGTTCATTTCCCAAAATCCAAGTTGAGTGATCATAACTACCTATAACTCCGGTACCATGGGATCCAACACTCTCTTTGGGTGTCCTTATCCAACTGCACTTATATGCACAGAACTCCCCAGCACACATTTATATGCAGTTAAAAATATAAATAAATTTTACCAAAAGAAAATATAAAGAATGTATACTTTGCAATTTGTTAAAATTAACAGTAAGTGTCCATTTTTATTAGTTATTCTTGGCTGACAAAATTAACATTAGTTTGATAAGAAATTTTTGACAACTTCAGTTTTTATTGTTAAAATATAAATTCTGTTTACACATTCCAGTGGAGAAGTGAGCTTACCAAGTAGTCAGTAAAAAACAGAATATTTTGAAAAATAAAATAAATCTATGTTTATCTTAGCTCTCTTGTGGAAGCATTTCCACAGGCTCCAAACCATCTTCAGAGGGAGAGGATTCTGTACCCACCATGTATGAATGTTTGTAAGAGAGGACTGAATAACTTGCAGCATAGCATAAGTCTCCTGAGATTTCTGTCAGAAACCAGACATGGTAACTTTGTTGTATTTGGCCATTTGAAGTTCATTTTTTCAATGATCCAACATATCCTTTATGGATGATAAGGGGGCATGTGATATTGTTTAAATCAAGCCTGCTCCAGTTAACCAAGGGAAAGGAAAAGCTAAACATGAACATCAAACTCTTCAGCTTTAGTTCAGCTGTTGCAGCTTACAATTTGCTATTTCAGTCAAAATAAAAACTTGACTAATGTATCATATTTGTGGGGCTGAGGAAATTTTCTACTAGTAAGATAGCATTTTCCCCTAGATATTAAGTGAATGTTTAATGGTTGGAATGAGATTATTATTTTTCTATGTCTTTCCTTTGGCCATCACTTATATTTTGTGTACCTTTGGTATGCATGGTTTTAAGATTGAGAATTTGAACACAGAAAACGTCCCAAATTCTTCTTGTCTTTAATGCCAACACATGGGAGGTAGAGGTAGGTGGAGCTCTGTGTACCTGAGGTCTGCTTTTCCACAGAGCAAATTCTAGATCACACAATGAATTTAACTAACCCTTTACTGGTTAAGTTTGAACTCACACTCCTCTTTACTATAAAATCAATTTTACCACAAGCAATGAATTTCATTTTTGAGAAGCAAAGATCTATAATGGGTCTTCTGAGGCAGATGTTTAAATATAATTGGTGTATCTCATACATACTTATCATTTGTGTTGGTGACTAGACAGTAATTGAATATTTCTTACCATAAACCTTAGGAAACAGGAGTCTTTTTAAGAGTACATGAAGAAAATATACTTGTGAAATAATGAAGACATTTTCCTACATCATTTTGACATGTGTTGAGACAGGGAATTATATTTACTATCTGAATAACATTTACAACATCCCTTATGACTTCTTTATTTTCAAGACTAGCATTTTAAATATTAAGTCCATCCACTAATTGAATTTATGCCTCCTTAGGTAACCTCTGTTTTCACCACTTTAGAACTTAATGTAATTATCTTTATATTATAAACATTCTTTTCTTTGTAATTATATAGTTTATTATTTACTCTCCAGGACAGTTTCACACTGTAATTTTATTATGTGTCTCATTTAAATACATTTCTTTCCCTTTTGCCCTGAAGAGAGACTGTTCTGTTCATCCATCCTGTGTTCGAATATTTAGTTAATATCTAACAGCAGAGTGAATTAAGAGTCGAAGGCTCTGAAATTAAACTAATCTTCCACATTCTGAATTTATTGTGGGAAGAAAAGCCACAAGTACCACGATGAAAAAGAATTTCAATACAGTTCATATGACTGAAGTATTTTAGGTAAAGCATAATGAAAATATGTAAGTACACATTTACAATAATTTTCTCTCATGAAGGAGCCATTTAAATTGTATTAATTTATATATTTAGTTGCTCAAGGAACACAAAACCTTAAAAATGTATGTGTTCTGATGTTAACAAGAAACATATTAAGTAATAAAATCTGAAAATACTTAATACTGCAATTTTTACATTGAGTGTATTTATACAATATGGTACAGATATTGTACCTATATTATTCCATAATTTAGCATTTTATTACTTTTAGAACATATAGAATAAATCACTTGTATATATTTAGAAAAAATATTTTGTTAAATAAATATTATTTGTATAAATGTGCTCTATACTCAGATTTATTTTTTTAATGTAAGGTCTCACTATGTAGTCCTCATGGGCTAGAGCTCTTTATAGACCAACCTGGCCTTGACCTCCTAGATATCTGTCTACCTTTGCTCTGAGAGAGATGGTTGATTAAAGCTGTGCACCCTCACACCTATCTTTCAAATAATACAAGATCAATGATTAAGAAAAAATTACTATCAATTTAAAACTATATAACAAAGTTATGGTCCACTGACAAATAATTAACAAATGTTAAGGAGTAAGAAAACTAGTTATGTATGACCCTGTGAGGGAATGAGCTAAAGAATGGGCCAGAAAGAAGAATTTTTTCATGGTTTCTGCCTCCAACTTCCTAAGTTCCTGCCTTGACCTCTCTCAGTGATGAAATGTGACTTCCCCCTCCCCACACACCTCTTCAAGACAAGGGTTTCTCTGTGTAGTCCTGCCTATCCTGGAACTCGCTCTATAGATCAGGCTGGCCTCAAACTTATAGACCTGCTGGTCTCTGCCTCCCAGATACTGGGATTAAAGGCATGTACCACCACTGCCTTTAATCTCATATATTTATATAAGAATGTCTAGGACATGCCACAGACCTGGGATGCGGGGAGGAGGCTCCAGGAAATCTGTGGGGGGTGACCCTAGCTGAGACTCCTACCAGTGGAGGATATGGAGCCTGAAGTAGTCACCTCCTGTAAACAAACAGTATTCCCAGTAGAGGGATAAGGACACCAATTCAACCACAAAATCTTCAACCCAAAATTTGTACTTCCTACAAGAAGTTCAGGGACAAAGTTGGAGCAGAGAATGAGGAAATGGCCAACCAATGACTGACCCAACTTGAGACCCATCCCATGGGTGAGAACCAGTCCCTGACACTATTAATGATACTCTGCTATGCTTGCAGTCAGGAACCTAAAATAACAGCCATCTGAGAGACTCTACCCAGCATAGGACGGAAACATGCTGGTACCCACAGTCAAACATTAGACATAGTTCAGGATGGAAGAGTTGGATGAAGGTCAGAGAGACCCAGGGGGGACAAGAAGTCCACAAGTGTACTAACAGAGTCAATTAACCTGGACCCTTTGGGGCTCATAGAGACTACACTACCAAATAAAAAACATACATGGGCTGGACTTAGGCACCCCTACACATATATAGCAGATATACAGGTTGGTCTTCATGCAATTCCCCCAACAACTGGAGCTGGGACATTCCCTGACTCTGTTGTCTGCCTGTGGACCCCATTTCCCTAACTGGACCATTTCCATAACTGGACTGCCTTGCCTGGACTCAACGGGATAACATACACCTAGTCCTGCAGGGACTTGATGTGTCATGGGGGGATTGGTACCAATAGGGGTATTCCTTGCTGATTTCTGCTCTCTGACCTGGCTCTCTCTTCCTGCTGCTCTCCTCTCTCTACACCTGATCTTCCTCTTCACTCCTTTCCCCATCTCCTCTCTTACATAGTTCCTTCCCTCCATCCACCTCTGATGTCTATTTTATTTCACCTTCTGAATGAGATTGAACAAGCCTGCCTTCCTAGAATCCACCTGGTTACTTAGCTTCTTTGGTTCTTGAATTGTAGTGTGGTTATTCTGTACCTTATGGCTAACATCCACTTATAAGTGAGTACATACCATCCATGTCCTTTTGGGTCTTGGTTACCTCACTCAGGATGATATTTTCCAGTTCTATCCATTTGCCTGCAAATTTCTTGTTGTCTTTGTTTTTAATAGCTGAGTAGTATTCCATTGTGTAAATGTACCACATTTTCTTTATCCATTTATTGGTTGAGGGACATTTGGGTTGTTTCCAGTTTCTGACTATTATAAATAAAGCTCCTATGAGCATTCTTTTTTTTAATAATTTATTTTTTATTTCTTCAAGTTACATCTCAATCACAATCCCCTCCCTACTCCCCCCTCCAGTCCCACCCTTCCACCCTCCTCCCCCTCAGCCCCACCATCCTCTTCCCTTTCTTGAACAAGTGCCCTTGTGCTATTGTGGAACACCTTTTGGGTATACGCCAAGGAGTAGTATAAGCTTAGTCTTAAGGTAGACCTATTTCTAGTTTTCTGAGAAACAGCTATATTGATTTCCAAAGTGGGTGCACAAGTATACACCCCCACCAGCAATGGAGGAGTGTTCTCTTTGAACATCTTCCCAAATATGTGTTATTGCTTGAGTTTTTTATCTTAGCCATTCTGATGGGTATAAGATGGAATTTCAGAGTCATTTTGATTTGCATTTTCCTGATGACTAAGGATATTGGAGATTTCTTTAGATGTTTCTTGGCCAATAGAGATTCCTCTGTTGAGAATTTTCTGTTTATATGTGTTATTGCTTGAGTTTTTTATCTTAGCCATTCTGAAGGGTATAAGATGGAATTTCAGAGTCATTTTGATTTGCATTTTCCTGATGACTAAGGATATTGGAGATTTCTTTAGATGTTTCTTGGCCAATAGAGATTCCTATGTTGAGAATTTTCTGTTTATATCTGTACCCCATGTTTATTTGGGCTATTTGGTTTGTTGCTGTCTACTTTCTTGAGTTCTTCATATAATTTGGATATTAGCCCTCTGTCTGATGGAGGGTTGGTGAAGACCTTTTCCCATTGTGTGGGATGCTGGTTTGTCCTATTGATGGTGTCCTTTGCCTTACAAAAGCTTTTCAATTTCATGAGGTACCACTTACTGTTGATCTTAGTGTCTGAGCTGTTGGTTTTCTGTTCAAGAAGGTGTCTCTGGTACCAATATATTCAAGGCTATTCCCCACTTTCTATTCTATTCAATTGAATGTATCAAGTTTTGTTCAAGTCTTTGATAAACTTGAATTTGAGTTTCATGTAGGGTGATAAATGTGGATCTATTTGCATTCTTCTATAAGTAGACATCCAGTTAGAGCAGCACTTTTTTATGAAGATGGTTTCTTCTCTCCATTGTATGGTTTTGGCTTGTTTGATAAAAAATCAGTTGGTCCTAGGTTTGTGGGTTTATTTCTAGTTCTTCAATTCAATTCCATTGATCTACTTCTCTGTTTTTTTGTGACAATACCATGCAGTTTTTATTACTGCTGCTCTGTAGAACAGATTGAAATCAGGGAAGGTGATATCTCCAGAGGTTCTTTTATTGTATAGGACTGTTTTCATTGTCCTGTGTTTTCTTTAATTTTCCATATAAAGGTGAGAATGTTTCTTTCAAGGTCTGTAAAAAATTGTGCTGTATTTTTTTGGGGGAATTGCAATGAATCTGTACATTTCTTTTGGTAAGAGGGCCATTTTTATTATGTTAATTCTCCTGATCCATGAGCATCAGAGATCTTTCCATATTCTGAGATCTTCTGCAATTTCTTGCTTCAGAGATTTGAAGTCTTGTTATACCAGTCTTTCATTTGCTTGGTTTAAGTTACACCAAGATACTTTACATTATTTGTGGCTATTGTGAAGGGTGTTATTTCCCTTATTTCCTGCTCAGCATGCTTATTGTTTCTAAAAGAAGGGCTATTGATTTTTTTTTTTTTAGTTACTTTTGTATCCAGCTACTTTGCTGAAGGAATTTATCAGCTGTAGGAAGTTCTTTGGTAAAATTTTGGTGGTTACTTATATACACTATCATATCATCTATGAATAGAGATATTTTTACTTCTTCCCTTCCAATTTGTGTCCCCTTTATCTCCTTTAGTTATCCTACCACTCTAGCTAGAATTTCAAGTAATATACTGAAGAGAGGGCAGCTTTGCTTATGCCTGATTTTAGTGGAATTGCTTTAAATTTCTCTCCATTTTTGTTGGCCATTGGCTTGCTGTATGCTGCCTTTGTTGTGTTTAGGTATCTGCCTTATATCCCTGATCTGTCCAAAACTTTTAATATGAAGGAATCTTTGATTTTTGTCAAGGGCTTTTTTAGTGTCTAATGAGGTGATCATGTGTTTTTTTTTTTCTTTCAGTATTTTTATATGGTGGATTACATTAATAGGTTTTCATATATTAAACCATTCCTGCATCCCTGGAATAAAGCTTATTTGATCATGTTGGATGATGTTTTTTATGTGTTCTTGTATTTTGTTTGTGTGTATTTTATTGAGTATTTTTGCATTATATTCATAAGAGAAATTGGTCTGAAATTATCTTTCTTTGTTGAGTCTTTGTGTAGTTTAGGTATCAGAGTGACTGTGGCCTTATAAAATGAGTTTGGCAATGTTCCTTCCGTTTCTATGTTCTAGAATAGTTTGAAGAGTATTGGCATTAGCTCATCTTTGAATTCTGGTAGAATTCTGTGCTAAACCATCTGGCTTTGGACTTTTTTTTTTTCTTTTTTTTTTGTTTGGGAGACCTGTGATAATTTCTGCTACTTCCTTAAGAGTTATAGGACTAATTTGTTAACTTGATCTTAATTTAACTTTGGTAAGTAGAATCTATCAAGAAAATCATTCTTTTCATTCAGATATTTCCTATTTTGTGGAGAATAGGCTTTTGAAGTAAGACCTAAAGATTCTTTGGATTTCCACAGTGTCTGTTGTTATGTCTCCATTTTATTTCTGACTTTGTTAATTTAGATGTTCTCTCTCTGCATTTTAGTTAGATTGAATAAGAGTTTGTCTTATTTATTTTGTCAAAGAAACCAGCTTTTAGTTTGATTGATTCTTTGTATTTTTCTGCTTGTAGATACTTTGATTTTCAAATGTGTTTATCATGCAACATGTCTTTGAAATTGGGAAGTAGTGTAAAAAACCTTCAGTTCCTCTTGAAAGTAGATAAAAATAATTTCTATCTAAATTTCTTAATCCTGGATTCTTTTACAAAACTTTTGTTTTCTTTACAAGCATACATAAGAATAACTGAATATGTATCTTTCATAATACTCTGGAAAAAGTAATTTTTAGAATGAATGTGCTTGAATATTAATCAATTTTACTCTCCAAAAATGAATTTTATGTCTCCTTTCATGAGGAAATACTACTGCAATTCTTAATTACTTCATATTGATGGAGACTAAGTCTTCCTCAGTCAAATGATAAATTTTCTTAAGAACTTAATGTTTTGAAAGCACTGATATTGCCTTTCTTAAAAGACTGAATTGACACAGGACCTGAAAGCATGTTAGAAATAAATGAGTAAAGATAGTAGTAAAATTCTGATTTAGACATAAATCCTAATTCTAACAGGAAAGATGACAAAAATTACACTAAACAACATAAAAACTTCTGTCTTCTACATTGAGAAAATATTAATATTATGAAGTTATTAAATGAATTAAAAATAATTTTTTTATCTTTAATAGGTAGGTGCATCTGTGGCCTTTGTTGTACATTGTTAGGAAACCAGCTTTTTGAACATTCCAGGCAAATGGCTACTGAGTTACATCAATCCCAACAACTTTCATTATTTAAAATTAAAGCATTATTTTGGCTTTTGAAATATTGGTCCCATGTTGGATCTTTAGTTGTAGCTTGAGAATAGAAAAGTGAAAAAAGTGAATATGACAAAGGGTCTTAAAACAAAATGCAAAATGATAGCAGAATGAAAAAAGGGTATAGGAACCTGGGTGGTAAATAAGGAACCTTGTTAATGGCTAACAGAGAGGTCACCAGAAAATGAAAATAAAGGAGATAAGTGGCAAAATGTGTAGGATAAAAATAAAGGCCATTCTTAATGATGATTGTGTTATATGACTGCTACCTTTATTTATTTAACTTTGCCATTCTGTAAATGTAACACAAACAAAGCACATATTTTCCCACTGAGCTATATCTCCAGCTGTGCTTCCTCTACAAATTGTACCAAATAAACAAATATGATGAAAAGTTTATAGTGGTATTAATATTGAATGAGTGTCAGACTCTAAGTGCCCTTTAATACTGTATGTGATTCTTTCGTATATATTAACTATCTCTCTCAGTTGGATCATAAATTATTTTTATAAATGTAATAGTTGTTGCTACCAGGGATACTACAAATATCACAGGAACAAACTATCTTTTTTATGTAGTAGATTGTTTTCAGATTACTGAATAAATGATTTTTTACAATTAAACCTGCACATGTATATGCTGATATGGATATGAATTCATAAAGGGTTCAGTTGACTAAGAATATTTTTGTTCTATCATCTTAATCACTTATTGCTTTCACTATAAGCTCTGAGAATAAGGTTAAGCAGAAGTACATTTTTAAGTTCCTGTAACTTCTTCCTTCATTTTAGACATTTCCAGAATTGATTTTAGTCATACATCTTGTAACAAAGAATACCAATGTGTTCAAGATGTCATAGTTTAGAGTTTGATCACATGGGACACTTTTTTTTCCTATTCCCTCAAGGTAAGCACTCAGAAGGTGTGAAATGCACATCCGGGTGGCTCTTAGTGATATCTCTGCATCTCTTGTCATACTTGGTCAGAGGTAAACGATAGGACAAGGAGAAATTGCTGTAATCATCCCTGAGGTTGTGATGTGGCACGTTTACAGGTCTGCATTGAACAGCTGGATGCTTTCTCAGTTCATCATTCATGAGTTGTTTCACAAGCCTTGTCAACAGTTATTCCTCTAAGGGGCAATCATCCACATCCTGCCATCCTCAAGGACTACAAAGTGATCTTGAACTAGCACTTACACTGGCGCTGCTTGCTTAAGCCTCAAAATGGCACCTGTGTTAGGATACAGCACAACAACAGCCAGGCAGAGATCCAGTCCAGGAGTGAGTGGCTAGCCCCAGGTGTTTGGCAGTATATAATTCTTCCATTTAAGAACACACCTTATGATGATTCCCTGCATTGTTTGAGTATTAATGTTTATCATAGGGCATAAAAGATACACATCTTGATGAATTAAGGCATTCTATGTTCTTGAGATTACAACCTAGAAAATAGGGGGAACTAGGCAGGCGAATTTAATTTCTTTTTACTAAAAGGAATATAATCGCCTCTGTACATACTGATCAGGGTAGATAGATGTTTCTCCAGGTCTACATATACACTAGAGATTTATTGCATAAATTTATCAGCATATATAATACCTCTTCAGTTTGAATCTGAAATGAAGCCATGTCTTTGATTAGAAGAGGAAAGTTTCAAATGCAGGTCATTATGAAATCAATAATGTTTACCATTTATTGGCACCCAGAAAATATTTGTTTGAAAGGAATTCTTCTTACTTCTGAATTGATAGCTAGAACCATTCAACATGTCTGATTTAGAGAAATGAGATACTAAGTTAAAGATTTACAGGTGATGTTTAATTGTAAGATATGTTTGTGCTGCTAATTTCTTGGTAGTTTTATTTGCAAGTCTGTTTCTGTAATATTATCTGCAATCTTTATTTAACCTAATACACACACACACACACACACACACACACAAATGATTGTGATGAGTGTTTTAGTTTATTGCTGTGAAGAGATATCATGACCAAGAAAATTTATAAAAGAAGTCAGTCTGTGGAGATTTTCTTGTAGTTTCAGAGTGAGTCCATGACTATCATGGCAGGAAGCATGATATCAGGCAGGTAGGCATGGAACAGCAACTGAGAGCCTATATCTGATCCAGAAGCATATAACAGAATGATGCTGGACCTGACCTAGGCCTTTGAAACCTCAAAGCACATTGTTTAGTGACACAACTCCTGACGTTTCCTACCCAGTCAGTCACCTGAAACCATACATTCAAATACCTGAACTTATGGGAGTCATTCTCATTCAAATCACCAAAATGGCTAAATCCGTTAACTTCACAGAAGATAGAACTGACAGGTAAATAAATCTCTGAACATGTCTGTGAGGGATTTCTTAAATAGATTAATTGAGGTAGAAGCTTCACACTATTTGTGGACAGCAGCATTCTCAAATAGGATAAAAAGGAGAAAAACTACATAGGACTGTTGAGGGAAGGTCTAATAACATTGCTTCTGATAGGCTGATTTCAATGTTGAGATCTGGTTACCTCCCCTTCTGAGGCATTCTCTTGATTGGTTAATAAAAGTCACTGATGGCCAATTAGCTGGGCAGAAAGACTATAGGAAGGCAGGACTTCCTGAGATTAGAACAGGAACCCTGTGTTTTACACAGAGGATTAATTCATTCCTGCCAAGAGCAGGAAGAAGGAGGATACACACCATGGGTTAGAAAAAAGAACCTCACTCCACATGGGCAGGAACATCCACATAATGTGGCGAATGACAGTCCAAGGGGACATATGTATATAAGGGGTCATATTTGGGTAATAGAATTAAGAGCTAGCTTAGATGGGCCAAGATTGCTCAATTCAGGCCAAGGTTTGTTAAAATCTACATGGTGTTTGTTTGTTCATTTATAATGATCGGTTAAGGATTAACAGCAGCCAATCAATTAATAATAATATAAATACTGTTAAATAACTTAATTAGCCATTTTCTACATAGAACCACTCATAATTTTTACTTAAATCTGTCTATTTTTTATTTATTTTATCTATCCACAGATGCTTAGTTTTGGTTTTCCAGGACTCTCTCTCTCTCTATCCCTTCATATTTACTCTACACGTGTCATTGTTGTGGATGTGATATTCTGTAGAGTTTATCTGTATACCAGTGGTAATAGTATATTATTCATTGATTGATCATGAGTTTATATATTAACTGTTTATTTTCATCTGTTATGACATAACTGTGAAACTTTTATTTATTGAGGATTGTCTTTGCCAGACAAGGGGATCATAGGCTTTTTCCTTCTATATATAATGCTATCTTTGTCTTCTATATATCACAGGGTCCCCTATCTTGTCAATGCTTAATCTTGGTGCTCTCTACTTAGCCCCTCCAATTACAATGATGTAGTTGTTGAGTAAGGTCCTCACTAGGAGGAAAAAAGGGCTAATAATTTCTTCTTAATCATCCTGATCTAAATTCTACCATAGTAACTGATATAAATATCAAAAACATTTGCTTTTGTTAATCACAGAACAACATATATGAATATATTTATCAAAATTTATTTTATAAGTATAATATATATATAAATAAAAATACAAAATGACAACCATTGAGTCTGCTGCTTGTTTTGTTTTGTTTTTTTCATTCTTATCTGATGACTGTGTCTTTCATTTTAGTGAAAACTAATATCTGATTTTCTTTTAATTCAGATTTTGAAATTTCATTTAATTATTATTTTCAGCATATTGGTGTTGGAGGAAGGTCTAATACATTGGTTCTAAAAGGCTGATTTCAATGCTGAGATCTGATTACTGCCCCTTCTGAGGCATTCTCTAATTAGGTAATAAAAGTTGCTGATGGTCAATTACATGTGCAGAAAGAGTATAGAAAGGTGGGACTTCCTGACATGGAAACAGGAGCCCTGCATTTTACACAGAGGAATCTCTCTTTCTGCCAGGAGACATGGAAGCAGACAGACCCAACTGAGAGCTCTGCAATGTAGAGCAGGCCACATGGCTGTTTGTGATTAGGTGATCAGTGTTAACTTAGATTATCTACTTGAGAGTCTGTCCAGCTAAGGGCTACGTGTTGAAACATTAAAAGGTCTTGGTGCACTTAATTATTGGGGAAAGGCCCGAGGTGGCCTATAGGCTGCCAGGCAATCCAGGCCCATTGGCCTCCTGCCAAGTCCCTGTGGAGGTTGTTCCTCCAGGCCCCTGGCAATTCTGCTGATCTAATATAGTAGTTTATACTTATTAATAAATACCTGCCAACTGTACCACCAAGCTGCCCTGCCAAGCTTCCCCACCAGTCCTACAGGCTTCTAAGGCAAGTCAGGCCTTCCAATCTCCTACCATGCCACTGACTACTCCACTGGCCTAATATAACAACTTATCCTTATTAATGAAGATATTATTTAAAAGAGTTTAGGTTGCAGGTGATAAAGGCCACACTTGGTCCAGGGTTTTTTCCCCAGGACAAGTCAGGCTGCCAATTAAGATAGGCCAGGCCTTCCAGCCTCCAGGCAGCCTACTAGCTGCTCCACTGGCCTAATCTTATATTTTATAGTTTTTATTAATACAATTGATAGCTAAGTTGTAATTTCATATTGGTGTTTTGCCTGCATGTATGTCCATGTGAATTAGTCAGATCCCTTGAACTAGTTACATGTGTTGAGGGAAGGTCTAATATTGTTTCTGATACATTGAATTCAATGCATACATTTTCCTGTCATGGAGTTTCTTGTGGGAATTTTAACCTGTCAGCACACTGCCTGGCCAATCATACTTCCCTTTGAAATTTGCGTTCTGTATGGCTTCAAAACCAGGATCACATTTGTAAGTGAAAACACAGTGAAACCACCAAACTAGACCAGTATGTGAGTATTAAGAACAGTTTACTGGGAATCAAACTATCAAGGTGGTGGGTGTTGGATAAAGAAAGTAAAATTATAGAAAAACAATAGGATTTTTTATGACATTTATCTGAGCCAGGGTCCTTGATCAGATATAGGCTGTTTTGATTGACCAGGAATAAGATGCCCTTGTCCAAGGTAGTTAACCTTTAGGTGAGGATTAAAGGTTGTCCTGGTAAACAGAATTTAGGAGATCTGCTTTCCTGGTTAAACAAAAACCCACCTTATGAGATTCCTGAGGGATGCTGCAAATATTCTTCTGTTTATCCAATAACAATCATGTTTACCCAGTCAAACTCCTTCTTTTTCCGACATTGTTACCAGCACTGTCATTTGGAGGCTCACTTTGGACTTAACAACGTGGATGATTCCAACACCTGCTACAAATGTGACCAATTTTGTGCCTACACAAGCTTCTGAATGTCCTGCCAGCTGTGTTGATGGACAGCAGGATACAGTATCATCTTGAAGACTCAAGCAAGCCTATTACAATACTTGTAAGGCATGTCATCTTGATTGATTCAATTAAGATGGAACAAGTCACATTAAAAGTGGATAGCCCCATTCCTTATTAGGCTTAGGTCCTGGATGGCATAAAAAATAGGAAGCTACACTAGTGCAAACATTCACCTCTCCACACTTTCAGAGACTAGATGAAATGCAACCAGTTGCCTCAATTCGCTGCCTACTGAATTTCCTTGCCATAGTGGTTGTGCCCTAGAACTGTGAGCCAAAATAAATGTTTTATTAAGTTGCATTTGTCAGAGTATCTTACTTCAGCAGCAAGAAAACTAAGAAAACATCTGAATACAAAAAAATGAATTATAGAAAGAATTAATTAAATTATGTACTAGTATTTAGGCTATATTTAATTGGTTATCAGCTGTTAATCCTTAACCAGTCATAAATGAGTACACACAGACACCACATGGATTTTCACAAGCTTTGGCTTGAATTGAGCAATCTTGGCCCACCTAAGCTAGCTCTTAATTCTATTCCACAAATAAGACCCATATATACATGCGTCCCCTTGGACTACTATTCTCCATGCTATATGATGTTCCTGCCCATGTGGAATGAGGTTCTTTTTTCTAACCAATGGTGTGTATCCTCCTTCTTCCCGGTCCTGGCTGGAATGAATTAATTAGTTCTCTGTCTAAATCACAGGCTCCCTGTTCTAATCCCAGGAAGTCCCACCTTTCTCTGTCTTTGCCCAGTCTCAGGCCTCAGCATTTTATTTTACCAATCAGAGTCAATGTAAGTTACAGACAGCAAGCAGGACCAATTAATTAACATTTAGAATGTTTAACACTACCCCATCAATGAATTCCAGGAAAATGATTCTGAGGGGATTAATAGGTGAGCAGGGAACCCTGGGGCTATTTCTTCTGAGCTGATTTTTCCCTATAGTCTTTGAAAGAATCTTGCATTTCTACAACTATCAGAGTGATGACTGTGACTTTGCAATTACTCATATACAATCAAGGCATGCTTTCTTTGTCCTTGTGAAAAACTATTTGCTTCTTTTTGTTGCTGCTGAATTTACTGTCTTGCATACTCTTTTATACAATTTCTCTGGCCAAACCCTAATTGAAAACAAAACAAACAAAAAACAAAACCACAACTTTTTATTTTTTTTTTATTCTTTTGCTACTGAGGCTCCCCATAGCAGTTGTTGTGGTATGAATGTTATTTATTGAACACTCACCAGAAAACAACTCTATTTTCTTTTAATTATAGTCCAACACATTGCCAGGGCATGGACAAGATGCATCCTTACTATTTGTCCTTGCAAAACAGATAGGCTAATAATCTAATTCCTAATCGAGTTCTTATTCCATATGAATTCTCATCCGCATCACTGTCACAGTATCCATTTCAATAAGCATGGTAATCTTCTTACTTCTTGCCAGAATTCTCCATTACGTTTCTCTTCTGACATTCATGTGTTTCTTACATTCTACCACCACCACAGCCAGCAGCAGCCCCAAAGACACACCGAAGGATTCCCATAGTGTTTATTTTTATGAATAAATGTACAGGGTAACACTATAGTCTTTTATATAACTTTTTTTTCTTACATGTACTGAAGAAATTAAAGAAAAATTTAATGGATAATTACCTAAGATTGAGAAAAACAGAATTATATTTCATCATGTGGTTGAAGTATATAATATTCTTTAACTAAAATTAAATAATTGAGAAAATTATTATATATTTTAATGCATATATGGGTTTTCTTTAGAAGTTTGGGTAGATTAAATACAATTCCATTCATGTCTTGAAATAATGCTTTTGTAGATGTAAATAACTATAAGCATAACCCTCATCTACAGTCATTGTTGCTCTTGCTTATAGGCTCATGTCTGGCTACATTTCTGAACACTGTTTCAGAATAACCTAAGTTACACTGCAGTTTGAAAGGACATGAGGAGTTCACAAAGGACAGACCAAGACCAAGTTCTCAGTACCAAGAAGATTTATTTGACCCAGAGGGTCAAAGGGAAGGACATAAGAGACAAAGACAGGAGATAGAGGAGGGAAAAGGGAAAGGAAACAAAAGAGAGGGAGGAAGGGATTTTTACCCCTGAGGAACAAAGCACTGCAGGACTTCTTTGGATAGAAAGGAGACAGAATTGTTATCCTAGGCAAATGGCAATCTATAAGGTCAAAGAGGAAGCCCAGTGTTAGGATGAGTTAGATTGCTTGATTAGGCATGTTAATTATGATAGCAAAAAAGGGGGGTTGATTGTTGTACTTTTTTTAATGTTTATTTATTACTTCAAGTTACATCTCCATCACAGCCCTCTCCCTCCACTCTTCCCAGCCCCACCCTCCTATCCTCTCACCCTTCTCCCCCAATGCATAATTCTTTTTTTTTTCAGTCCAACAAATGGTTCTTTCTTTTATAACAATAAATACAGTACAAAACAACTGAAATAAATAGGCCACAATTCTGAGAGTTATATGGCTTAGCATACATTCTCAATGTCCAGTCCATATGTATTTGGCCTCTGACTTTAATATTTTACTATCTAACTGCTCCATGAGTTTAAAGTTCTCTATCTAACTCAGCTTTCATACTAACTTGCATCACAATTTTAAAAACATCTTCTTAGATCCAGAATGCCCTCTTGATTCCTAAACAACTCAAAATTTAACCATGAGACTCTAGCTATCTATTCCTCAACCACCTCAGAGACCTGAGAGGGATAAATATATCTGATTATATAGGAAGTACAGGGCCCGCAGCTTCCAAAACTAAGAAATGACATACCCGTGGCTGTCTCGACAGTTCCCATTTTCTCTCCATACATTACAGTATCAATCTTCAGCTGTTTGGCCCCATTTCTCTGACAGGCATTGATTGTAGAGCAGGAATTATGAAGGACTTACTTATCCTGTCTTGGCAGAGCTAGGCTGTCGACTTACCTGCTTCCACGTTTTGTCCTTTTTGGACAGCAGTCTGTCTACAGTTGAAGAACGGGTTTGTTTGTTTGTTTGTATGTTTGTTTGTTTGCCAAGAGATAGGCTTGCCACTAATTCAACCATCTCACACTGTAGATTCTCCGATGCTCATCTTCTACTTGGAGTGGAATAGGGGTTGCTGTCAGGAGCTGGCATGTCTCGATATCAAAAAAAAAAATCTTAATTTAAGAAAACATCTTTGAATGCCATACTCTGCAGATCTCTTGGGGGTTTTGAAGACACCCTGTCTATCTCTTATGTTTAGATAAGCAAATGTTGCTGTCTCTTAACAACTTGATTTCTGAGTAGCTTAGAAAATAACTGTGATCGACTGTCATAGTAACTAACAAAATGACACGCTTGCATGACTGTTAGTTTGTATTTCTTAATTATCCTAAACAATTTACGATGGTTGGTAGCAAAAGGCCAAAACTTCACATTTCCTTTTTAAGCATTACTAGGTACAATACCTTTAAGAGGTGTTACCCTTAATTTTGTAACAATATACAAAGATCAATACCAATGTGGCCAAATATACTCTTAATTTTGTATCAGTATACTAAGATCAGTACCAATGTAGTCCAATACAATCTTAATTTTGCATTAATATACAATGATCAATACCAATTTAGCCTAATATAATATTAATTTTGTATCAGTATACAAAGGTATAAGGGCTTATTCAATAATCTGTCCTTTTTTCTTGATATTTTCTATACTATGTCTATGTCCCATTTTTTCTCAAGTCTGTTCACTCCTACATAGGAGAGAAAGAAGGATACAGAAAAGAAAAAGAGAGAAGTTCCTAGGTCTAACCTCCAAAACCCATTTAACAAGACCATTTAACAGCTTGTAGTCTCTTCCCCTAAATGACAAAATTTTCTGTTATCCATCGAATAACCAAAGGGGGGGGAACACCCTCCTGGGGGGAACACCCTCCACACCTTCTGGGCCTGGAACATCGCTCTCATAAATGACTTCCTGCTGATTTGGGACGTAGTAAACCTTTTTATGGCCCAAATAGGGATGGAAAAATGGTTAAAAATGTTAATAGAATCATTTGATGTTCAGTCCTTTTGTGCTGAGCTATTTAGATGTCCTAAGAAGTTTGTAGACAGAAGCTGATCTTAAGGCCTTTACTGAAGTTCTGGCTGGATCAGTCTGTGGAGCTGAATGATCTTAGTGATTTTGAGTTGTTGTGGTTGTAGACTTCTGAGGAAACAGCTATTGAGGGAGTCTGCAAGGCTGGATCATCTGGGCCGTTCGTCTTCTTCGGTGTCTGATCTGTTTTCTGCTGAGGTTTCCCTTGTCCAGATGTCCCTGGATTCCTAGGATGGATGCTTTAAATCTCCTGGAAAGATAAGAACAGAGCCCTGCCCTAATCCTATCTCTGGGGCAATTACCTTTTTTTTTTTTCGGGGGGGGTCAGGTAATATTTTTCCTGGAACAAATTTGTTTTTTTGACAATATATAAAGTATTATCTTTCAATCTGGATTAAGGAAGAAATTATTTTGTTATTTTGGAGCTAAACAAACCTGTAATGTATATATTTTGAGATCTCAAAGGACAATTTGTTTACATTGAGCATGCCTTTTGTATGTAGCTTTTAAACTTAAATCCTTCCAGATCCTATGTGCCTGTCTCTGCATACTAAGTACTGGGATCAAGACCTGTGGTTCCCAACTGAAGGGATTAAAGATGTGCTCCCCCGCCCCTGGATCGAAGTTTTTCCCTATGTAGTGCTTGTTTTGTATCAGTCTGACCTTGAGCTCTGGCATCTGACTGTTTCTGTCTCTAGTGTGTTGATTGTTGTACTTTAATATTTTGATAAATGGAACTTGGTAGTTAGCCTCAAGAAGAGTAAGTCGCCAAGGAACAGACCTTGAAGTCTAGCTTTCAGAATGTAATCTATGGTTTAACAGGCAAAGGAAATATTCCACAGCAAGACCTGCCAGAGCCATGTTTGCCATGCTCAGGCTCACTAGAACCACTCACAAACCCTTTATAATGAGCAGGATTTTACACTTCAGTCTTCTACTGTAAACTGATCTAACTGAATAGTTCTTTTTTTCATAAAAATTTAACCCTATCTTCTTCAAAAGATACAACTTATATTTCACTTTTGAAACTGTCATCGATCTGGGTTCATACAGAGATTCACCAGTCTGACCATAAATAACTCATATTCAGAGTAGGGCTGTGAATTACATTAGTTAGGGGCTTATGAATGTACAAACACTCAAAAGGCTTTTGTACTTCCAGTCTTTGTCGAATCAGAGGCTAGCATATATACTGACATATTCCTGCCTACATACCTCCTGATTATGTATGATAGGGCACACATTCTGTACAGTTGTGGCAATCAAGCTTGTTTCCAGAAAGATAAACAAGTGCCTGCTATCTTACATGAACAACAGCCCCACTCAAGGAAGTTTTCTGTTCTTGGTCCAGTGGGGCTTACAGATTAGAGGCATTTTTGTTTTATAACTCTCTTAAACATATTAATTTAAACTTAAAACTTAATTTTAGTCACCATTAAACATTTTGAATATTTTTTGAAACATTCCACTGTGAAAAGCAATGATCCACAATTCAAATTGTGAATTAAAAATTATAAACCATCATGGCTAAAGTGGTTTAATACATTTAGGTATTGAAAACTTTAATTCAATTACATCAACTATATAGATAGTGTTAAAATCTTCAGGAGTTAATAATTTTCATTCAGGATACAATAGTTTAACTCAGAAATCAATGTTCTGGTCCTTCATATAGGACTGTAACTGTGAATAAGAGAGAATAACTGTAATTATTTTTATTAAACTTTTTTAATTTTTTTATGTATATTTATCACTTTAAGTTGCATTTCCATCATAGCGCCCCCTTTCCACCCCTCCTGGTTCCACCCTCCCATCTTTCTTCTCCCTTTGCCACCAATCCCACTTCTCTCATGTAGAGTGTCCCAACATATCAACCCCTCTCAGTCATATGAGTGCTTAGAGCTTCCTCTTGCACTGAGGGCCTACATGGTAGCACCCCTAGGGCAAATACTCCCATTAATAGGTAACAAAATCTATGTTCCTGATCTTTTTGGTGTGTTGGTTATAGGATAGTTATCCTGCACTATATGGATAATATCCAATTATAAGTGAGTAGATCCCATATTCATCTTTCTAAGTCTGGGTTGGCTTACTAAGGATGAGGTTTTCTAGTTCCATTTGTTTGGATACAAACTGCATGATTTCCTTGTTTCTGATAGCTGAGTAGTATTCCACTGTGTAAATGTACCACAATTTGTTTATACATTCCTCGCTTGAGGGACATCTGGGATGTTTCCAGTTTCTAGCTATTACAAATAAGGCTGCTATGAACATAGATGAGGATATGTCCTTGTGGTTTGGTGAGGAATCGTTTGAGTGGATATCCAGATGTGGTATGGCTGGATCTTGAGGTAGGGCTATTCCAAGTTTTCTAAGATATCTCCAGACTGATTTCCATAGTGGTTATACAAGTTTGACTCCCACTATCAATGGATGAGTATTCCCTTTTCTCCACAACCTTGTCAGCATGTTCTGTCATTTGAGTTTTTGATCTTAGCTATATTGACAGGTGTGAGATGGGATCTCAGAGTCATCTTGAGTTGAATTTCTCTGATGATTAAGGATGTTTAGCATTTCTTCAAATGTCTCATTGCCATTAGAGATTAATCCTTTGTGAATTCTCAGTTTAGTTCTGTTTCCCTTTTTTTTTTTTGATTGGATTATGTGGTTTCTTAGTGTTTAATTTCTTGAGTTCTTCATAAATTATGGATATTAGCCCTCTGTCAGAAGTGAGGTTGGTAAAGATCTTTTCCCAATATGTAGGTTGCCATTTTGTTCCAATGACAGTGTACTTTGCCTTACAGAAGCTTTCCAGTTTCATGAGGTCCCATTTATGGATTGTTGGCCTTAGAGCCTAGGTTATTGGTGTTTTCTTCAGGAAGTTGTCACCTGTGCCAATGAGTTCGAGGCTTTTCCCCACTTTCTCTTCTATTAGATTTAAGGTGTTGGGCTTAATGTTAAGGTCTTTGATTCAATTGGACTTAAGTTTTGTGCAAGGTGGTAAGTATGGGTCTAACTTCATTCTTTTACATGTTGACATCCAGTTAAATTGGCACCATTTGTTGAAAATGCTGTCCTTTTTCCATTGTGTGGTTTTGGCTTCTTTGTCAAAAATTAGGTGACCATAGGTGTGTGCATTCATTTTTGAGTCTTCAATTTGATTCTATTAACCCACTGGTCTGTTTCTATACCAGTACCATGATGTTTTTATTACTATTGCTCTGTAGTACAACTTGAAATCTGGGATGGTGATACCTTCAGATGTATTTTTTTATTGTACAGGATTGATTTAGCTATTCTGGGTTTTTGTTGTTCCATATGAAATTGAGAATTGCTTTTTCCAGGTCTATAAAGAATTGTATTGGTATTTTGATAGGAATTTCATTGAATCTGTATATTGCTTTTGGTAGGATGGCCATTTTTATTATGTTGATCCTACCTATCCAAGAGCATGGGAGATCTTTCCAATTTCTGATGTCCACTTCAATTCATTTCTTCAAGGACTTGAAGTTCTTGTGATATAGGTCTTTCACTTGATTAGTTAGAGTTACCACCAAGTATTTTATATTGTTTGTAGCTATTGTGAAGGGTGTTGTTTCGCCAATTTGTTTCTCAGCCCATTTATCATTTGTATAAAGAAGGGCTTCTGATTTTTTTGAATTAATTTTGTATCCAGCCACCTAGCTGAATGTATTTTTCAGCTGTAAGAGTTCTCTGGTGGAACTTTTGGGGTCGCTTATGTATACTATCATATCATCTGCAAATAGGGATAATTTGATTTCTTCATTTCCATTTTGTATCCCCTTGATGTCCTTTAGCTCTTTTATTGCTCTAGCAAGAACATCAAGTACTATGTTCAAAAGATAAGGTGAAAGTGGACATCCTTGCCTTGTCCTCAAATTTAGAGGAAATGCTTTAAGTTTCTCTCCATTTGATTTGATGTAGGCTACTAGCTTGCTGTCTATTGCCTTTATTATTTCTAGGTATGTATATATCTTTGTTTTCCAAATTCTGCAAAATGAAAAACATCCATTTGCCAAATTTTATTCCTTTTAGTACGTCTATGGTAACTACCAGCAGGTAATGGAATTTGGTCATACAAAGAACACATAGGACATTTTTAAATTTTTCCCTGGCTTGCTGCCACGTAATAGAGAATTTTTTCTTTATACCTGAACTGTTAACATGATGTTTCTGATGAAATTTTGAGGCTTCCAACACATTTCCAATGAGTAATTAGGCAATTTCCTCATTTCCTTGTGCCAGTGGACCTGGCAAACCTGTATGAGATCGAATATGGGCTATATATAATGGGTTATTTCTACTTCTGAGGACCTGTTGCAATTGTATAAATAAAGAAGTTAATTCTGTGTTATCGGGAATAAATTCAGCAGTTTCTATATGCAACACAACTCTTTCTGCATATAGAGAATCATTATTTATGTTAAGAGACTCAGGAAAATCTAAAAGCACCCTAAGGATCGCATACAATTCTGCTTTTTGGACTGAGGTATATGGACTTTTGATTACCTTGCTCATTTGTCTGTGTTATAACCTGCCTTTCCCATCTTGTTAGCATCAGTATACAAGGTTGGTGAATCAGGAATTGGCATTCCCTTTAAAATACGAGGAATAATCCAATTAGTTTTTTTATAAGTTGCATACATTTGCTTTTTGAAAAATTGTTATTAATTTCTCCCAAATAATTACTGCAAGCTCTTTGCCAATCTTCATTGATTACCCACAATGACACAATCTCAGCATTAGCAAGAGGCACTACTATTTTGGCCAAGTCCATTCCTGATAACTGACATAGTCTTATTCTACCTTTTAAAATTAATTCAGATATCTTTTCTATGTATGTCTTTCATTTTTTACTTTATGTGGTAAGAATATCCATTCCATAATACTATCTTCCCATTGAATAATGAGCCCTGTAGGAGAATGAGTTGATGGTAAAATGACCAAAATGCAATCAAGTTGGGGATCAATTCGATCTATGTATGCATCTTGCAATCTTTGTTCTACCAACATTAATTCATTTTCTGCCTCAGCAGTTAAACATCTTGGACTGTTTAGAGTTGAATCTCCTTGTAATGTTTGAAACAAATTACTTAACTCATGAGTACTTAAACCAAGGGTGGGCCTTAGCCAATTTATATCTCCCATTAAATTTTGAAAATCATTAAGAGTTTTCAATTGGTCTCTATGGATCTGTACCTTTTGTGATCTTATTCTCTGTTGACTTATTTTGTAACCCACATAGTTCATTGAATCTCCACTTTGTATTTTTTCAGGAGCAATTTTTAACCACCATAGTGGTAGAATTCTTTGCATTTCCTTAAATAAGTTCTCTAAAATAACTATATCAGAATCAGCCAACAAGATATCATCCATAAAATGATAGATAATGAATTTAGGAAATTACTTACACATTATTTCTAATGGTTTTTGTACAAAGTATTGACACAGAGTTGGACTATTCAACACACCCTGTGGAAGAACATTCCAATGATACCTCTTGATTGGTCTACTGTTATTAAGAGTAGGTACATAGAAAGCAAACCTTTCCCTATCATTCTTATGCAATGGAATTGAGAAAAAGCAATCTTTTAAATCAATTACTATCAAAGACCATGACTTTGGTAATAAAGAAGGTAAAGGTATACCAGGCTGCAAAGGACCCATAGGTTGAATTACTCTATTCACAGTTCTTAAATCTGTTACCATTCTCCATTTACCCGATTTCTTTTTTATCACAAACACAGGAGAATTCCATGGCCTGGTAGACTCTTCTATATGACGAGCCTCCAGCTGTTCTTTTAACAATTGTTCAAGAGCCTCCAATTTTTCCTTTGTTATGGGCCATTGCTCTTGCCACACTGGTTTATTTGATAGCCATTTCAAGGGTAGGGCTGTTGGAATTTCAGCAGAGGCCCCTAGTCTAAATTTGGAAACTCAATACCTGGGGTGTCCTGTGTTTGTACACTAGACATAGCTTACAGTTGTTGTTGAGTACTTCTATCAATACCTTCCTCAAATGTATCTATAATCTCAATGTCTGGGGTATCCTGTGTTTGCCCTATAAGCCGCTGCAGTCTTTTCCTCAACAAATAAACACACGAAGACCTTTTATGTTTTAATACTTAGCCCTTAGCTGGGCAGACTCTCAATTAGCTGCTCTAAATTAACCCAGATCACCTAATCCCAAACCACCATGTGCCTACAATTATCTTCCAGCATTCTCCTCTCTGTCTTCTAGCAGAAAGAGAGCGAGTCTCTGTGTGTGCCCAGGCTTCCTATTCTATGCTCAGGAAGTCCCACCTTCCTATACTCTTTCTGCCCAGGTAATTGGCCATAAGCAATTTTTTTTTTTTTTTTTTACTAATCAAGAGAATGCCTCAGAAAGCGCAGTAACCAGATCTCAGCATTGAATTCAATCTATCAGAAGCAATGATATTAGACCTTCCCTCAACAAGTCATCTTCACTCTGATTTAGTTTAGAGAACCACCAGATGGGTATAAGTAATATATAATGTGTCTTCTGTTGGGGTAGTGTTAAGTATTCTAAATGTTAATTAATTGGTCCTGCTTGCTCTCTGTTACTTACATTGAATCTGATTGGTTAAATAAAATGCCGAGGCCTGAGATTGGGCAAAGACAGAGAAAGGTGGGACTTCCTGGGATTAGAGCAGGAAGCCTGCGTATTAGATAGAGGACTAATTCATTCCATCCAGGAGCAGCAGGAAGGAGGCACACACCATGGGTTAGAAAAAGGAACCTCATTCCACATGGCCAGGAATATCAGCATATCGTGGAGAATGGCAGTCCAAGGGGACGTATGTATATATGGGGTCATATTTGAGTAATAGAATTAAGAGCTAGCTTAGATGGGCTAGGATTGCACAATTCAGGCCAAGGCTTGTTAAAATCCATGTGTTCTCTGTGTGCTCATTTGTAATGGCTGCTTAAAGATTAACTGCCACCGAACAAACAACAATAATCTAAATGCTGTTAAGTAACTTATTAGCCATATTTTTTTACATATGGCGCCCCACATTGGGCGCCATATGTAGAAAAATATATGGCTAATTAAAGCTATCTAACCTGTATTTAGATTATTGTTAATTGGTTCTGCAGTTGTTAATCTTTAAGCAGCCATTACAAAAGAGTACACAGAGACCACACGTGGATTTTAACAAGCCTTTGCCTGAGTTGTGCAATCCTGGCCCATCTAAGCTAGCTCATAATTCTATTACCCAAATATGACCCCATATATACATACGTCCCCTTGGACTGCCATTCTCCACGATATGCCGATGTTCCTGGACATGTGGAATGAGGTTCTTTTTCCTAACCCATAGCATATGTCTTTCTTCCTGCTGCTCGTGGCTGGAATGCTTCTTCTTCCAGCTGCTGGATGGAATGCATTAATCCTCTGTCTAAAGCGCAGGCTTCCTGCTCTAATCACAGGAAGTCCCACCTTTCTCTGTCTTTGCCCAATCTCAGGCCTCGGCATTTTATTTAACCAATCAGAGTCAATGTAAGTAACAGACAGCAAGCAGGACCAATTAATTAAAATTTAGAATGCTTAATACTACCCCAACAATTCCCTCCTTTTGTCTAAAAAAAAAAAGGCTAAATTTTTTAACTCATATAGTAAAAACAATAAGAACAAATATGAAACAATCAAGAAAACCATATATAAAAGTTATGCACATAATGCTTAGCCTATTTGTATCAGGCAATCTTGAAGAAGAAAAAAATCATCTATCTCTCTTAGTATGTCTAAAGTTGTGAACCTAAATAATTTCTATCATATCCTATATTTATAAACCTAAAGATTTTATTTAGACATGAAAATATCCTTTTAAATCTTAAACAACTGAAGTGCAATTGAAATTTTATAACTATTATGCCTTCAACCCCATCAAAGACATAAGAAGGGATAAATTTATTAGTTGAGTGAGTAGGGAGCATAAGAGAGCAGCTTCCAAAAAGAAATATGACAGTTTGTTCCCTAGACAGTCCAAAATATCTCTTGATATTGTTGGAGCATCATCTTCAGCCTTCTGGCCAAGCATTTTTCACAGACTAAATTGTGCAGCAGGAAATAAGGATTTTCCCATTCTGTCTCTGCAGAATCAGGCCATCAATTTACCTGCATTGAGCTCTGGTCCATCTTTGGACTGTATATAGTCTGTTGAGAGAGCAGGGGCAAATATTTTTCTACAGTCTTCCACATGGGGGTGTCTTGCCAAAGACCAGAATGATAATAGAAAGCACCAATAAATACTATGCTGTAGAGAGAAATGAGAACTCTACTAGGAAACAGGCATGACGTCATTGGTGTTTCATTCTTTAATTTGAAAGATTTGTTTTCATTTTTAATCATGAGTAAATGCCTGTGTATTGGTATGGGTATATGCATGTGAGTATGTGTCTCCACAGAAGCCAAAAGTATGAGATCCTCCTGCATTGGAGAGACAGGTCACTATGAGATGTCCAGAGTATGTAATGCCCAGATAATGAAGTGCCAAAGAAACCAGGAGCCATGCATGAATTTTATTTATAAGCCCTGAAGCTAGGACTGAACTCAATCTCCATGCAGGGAGTCAGAGAATGGCCCCAACCCCAAGAATAAGGGGATAATAAAGTTTAGGTGACAAATGGGAGGACTTTTAAACTTTGGTGTTATGTGATTGGATGAACATAGCTGACTTTAGATAGATTGATCTGAGCCAGGTGAACAGACCATAAACATCCAGAGGTGCCTGAAATACAGCTGGGAACTCCTGATAAGCCCATTTCTCAGAGGGGAGGGGGTACCCTTAACTTAACGGTTATACAATTGATACTCCATAAAACCATGGAGAAAGCCTTGTTAGACAGTCCTTCAGAGCAAGGGGGTATGGGTTAGTTCTCTCTGCAAAGACAGTCTGTGGGCTGACTGTTGTCATAAGGTTGGAATGCACAAACACTGCACTGTTCTCCTTTAAAGGACCCTGTTATCTGTAGCTCACATAAATGGTCTTTTATATCCCTAGGCTCAAGTTTCCTGAAGAGGAGGAAACTATTCTGGCTGAATTTATTGTTTTAGTTTTGCAGGCTGTAGTGTCTAAGAGCTAAGTAAAGGCAAAATGGGGCTTCTTCTGAAGCTAAAATGGAAAGCTAACCCTTTCCAAGTACTTGAAACAAAACTTAATTTCTTTGCTCTTAACCACTGAACCATCTCTCCAGCCCTTCCTGTTAAAATCTTACAGTTGGGGTGCATTCTGTTCGTAGCCTAAAAACTTGAGTAAGACTGCTTCAAAAAGTACTGGACTAATTTGTTGTACAACATTCAGGTTTTGGAATGGTGACTTTTTACTGCATTTGTCTAACTTAACAATGAGAGAGAAAAAAAGTGGGGCAAAAAGGTAAAAATGTAAAGTTTGGTTAGGAAAAGAAAGTGAACAAGGTTAAAGTTTCAGACAAAAGTATACATTTGGCAAAGGACAGTTTCTTGAGCTATGTTAAAGTTGAAAACAAGGTAGGTTTGGACAAAGTGTCTATAATTGTTAAAAAGATTAGCACCATTAAAGAGAAAGTTGGGATGTTTAGCTCTGACATTAGGAATAGTGCCTTGAGGGCCAGATACCATGCAAGAATAGATTCTTAGTGTATATATAGAAATTCATTTGAAAGGAAAAGAGCTGAAATGCTAGAAACTTAGAAGAACCCAGACAGAAAAGAGATGCCTAGGGACTTCTTTGCTATTTCCCTCCCACTCTCACACACAAACACACACAAGGTTTTAGGCATGAAGATACAGAGATGCTGCTCTAGATGTGATCTAACAAGCTTAGGAAACATCTTGATCCAACACCAGAACTTGGCTTCTTTCATGTTGTATTGAATTTGTAGATTTATGGTTGTCAAACATTAAGAGGTCATATACTAATGCTTCAGAAAGTCACTAAGGTTCAACATCAAGAGGAATAGTAAACCTTCCTGAAATAAGCAATGATAAACCACTGCATTAAACTTTGAAGTGAAGCCTGCGATTCAATAGGTACTTCAAGATATTACAAATGCCAGAAATGGTTATTCACTGAGGAAAGACATAAATAGTCTAAGAGAGAAGTAACATTTTCTACAGCTGGCAGAGCTGAAGAGATAGGGCCAACAAACCTAACCTCTTGGTACCCACATGATGTTACAAAAAATGTAGATGATAGACATGAAGTCTTAAGTGTCTTGTACTTATTTAAATCTATCTATTTATCTATCATCCATCTACCTATCTATCTATCTGTCTGTCTGGCTGTCTGTCTGTCTGTCTGTCTATATGTCTGTCTGTCTATATGTCTTTTTATTACTTATTTATTTACAACTTTTTTGCCACTGGGCTCCCCTAGCTTTCCTCCTGGTCTTTACTTTTTTTTTTTTTAACAAGAATACTTACTCTTATTCACTATATATTTGAAGTATTTCGCTTGTTTTTTGTTTGTGTGTGTGTGTGTGTGTGTGTGTGTGTGTGTGTGTTTCAACGTTACAGCAGTTGTATGTGAGAGTGCAGTTAAACTATCAAACTAGATCACTCCATGGATAGAACAAAAAGTTTTATTGGAGATCAAACTGACAAAGCTATCTCCTGGATGCACAGGAAGTAGTGGCACAGGTA
Source organism: Lophiomys imhausi (assembly GCA_907164525.1). NCBI lineage: Eukaryota > Metazoa > Chordata > Mammalia > Rodentia > Muridae > Lophiomys > Lophiomys imhausi. The sequence continues at coordinate 528,800 of CAJQZJ010036177.1, forward strand.
GAATTGCACAATGCAGGCAAAGCAAATGTGTTTTCTATGAGTCAGCAAGGTGTGATATTGAACTGATAGGGGGATGTTTGGTTTGGCTAGACACTAGATGCTCTTACCCAGGCTAGTTGACTTTTGAGGGAAGATTAAGGGAGGTTTCTTGTGGTTTAAGGGAAGATCCATGTAAACAGAAACTTTCCTATGGGCCCTCTTTACCCAATAACAGTCCTTGTGTTTACCTGTCTAAAGTCCTTCTGTTTAAGTCAGTGTCAAAACCACTGACATTTTAGGGTGCTGCTTTGGACCTAGCATAATAACACTTTAAGAGACTATTTTGAGGCTAGGTTAGACTTGAACTTAAATTTCTTTTAATTAATGTTGGAAATTTTGGATATAGGAGATTCTGAGAGATAAACTAAATACATCAAGTAGTCAGGAAATAGAATCAATCACCTAGGAAATGTTTCTAGGAGAATGGTTTGGTGAGGTTCAACTGAGTCAGGAAGACTCTGCATGGATACACTGTCATACCACATAGTGAGCACAGAATGAATAAACTGAGAAAATTTACTGGGAAACACAGTAAATTCCTCTTCCTTTGATATGATTCTTGTTAGTATTTGGTTACATCAATGACAGAAGTAATGCACATATGTTATACTAGCATATTTGTTTACCTCTCAGTGAGAAGTAGTCTTGTATGAAATATTTCTGTTCATGTTTAACAGAGAGTAAAATCAGAACCAAGTTTGAGTAGTTGATTTTTATATTGATTGTAGTTTATCCTTTGTAACATAAAATATTATTATATATTGAATAAATCAATAGTTAAATTTGATGATATTACTAACATTATTGGTCATTACTAACATAATTTGTGGTTTCATTATCTATGTTTGAAGACAAGTCAATATATTATGATTTGAAGCAAAGTTGGATCTACAGAACAATGAAGACTAAAGCTGTTTTATTGCACTCACCTGTTCAAAGGCTTTTTGTCTGTAGTATAATTTAATATAGGTGACTTACCTATGTTGATAGGAAGATAGAAAAATACAGCCACCAAAATGAAAATACCTAGATCTTAAATATACTGCAAAGAACCAGATGACATATGGAGGCACACACTCAAAAAATAAGTAGTTTACTTCACTGATGTAATAATATACCCTTTCTAATTTACTAAAAATGACAGATAAAAGCAAACTATTATCCATATGTTGGATATCTTTGACATTTAATACTGGACTCCCTATTACCTACTTTGAAGAATTAGTATCCAGGGAATCTGTTTAACTTTGCTTTGTATACCTTCTTTTTATTATTTATTTATTTCTTATTTTTAAAAAATTATTTATTTATTGCTTCAGGTTACATCTCCATCATAGTGTCCTCTTTCCACCCCTACCATTCCCACCCTCCCACCCTCTACCCCTAACACTTCTATCCCACTCCTCTGGAGTGGAGTGTCCCTACATAATAGTCTCCCACCCCAGTTGAGCAGTCATATGAGGGCCAAGAGGCTCCTCATATACTGGGTGCCTAGCAAGGCAGCACCACCACTAGGGAAAAGTGTCTCATTGACAGGGAGAAAAAAAAAAGTCTATGTCCATGTTCCCTTTGGTGCATTGGTTGTAGTATAGATATCCTGTATTATATGGCTAAAATCCGACTATAAGTGAATAGATGCCATGTGCATCCTTCTGAGTCTGCGTTAGCTCACTCAGGATGAGCTTCTCTAGTTCCATCCATTTGGCTGCAAATTGCATAATTTCATTGTTTCTGATAGCTGTGTAGTGTTCCATTGTGTAGATGTACCACAGTATTTTAATCCATTCTTCATTGAGGGACATCTGGGTTGTTTCCAGTTTCTAGCTATTACCAATAAGGCTGTTATGAACATAGACGAGGCAATTTCCTTGTGATTTGGTGAGGAGTCATTTGGATATATACCCAGAAGTGGTATGGCTGGGTGCTGAGGCAGAGCTATTCCAAGTTTTCTAAGATATTGCCAGACTGGCCTCCATAGTGGTTGCACAAGCCTGCAGTCCCACCAGCAATGGAGGAGGGTTCCACAGCTGATAAATACCTTCAAGAGGTGGCTGGATACAGAATTAATTTTTAAAAAATCAGAAACCCTTCTTTATACAACAAATAAATGGACTGAGAAAGAATTCAGGGAAACAACTCCCTTCACAATAGCCACAAACAATATAAAATACCTGGGGGTAACTCTAACCAAGCAAGTAAAGGAACTATACAACAAGAACTTCAAGCCCCTGAAGAAATAATTGGAAGAGGCCTTTAGAAGATGGAAAGATCTCCCATGCTCATGGATAGGTAGGATCAACATACTAAAAATGGCCATCCTACCAAAAGCAATATACAGATTCAATGCAATTCCTATTAAAGTACCAACACAATTCTTTATAGACCTGGAAAAAGCTATTCTCAATTTCATATGGCACAACAAAAAACCCAGAATAGCTAAATCAATCCTGTACAATAAAAAAAAACATCTGGAGGTATCACCATCCCAGATTTCAAGCTGTATTACAGAGCAATAGTAATAAAAACAGCATGGTAATGATATAGAAACAGACCAGTGGATCAATGGAATCAAATTGAGGTCCCTGAAATGTGTATCTTGCTTTAAAATTTACTTTCTATTTTATATGTATTGATGTTTTGCCTGCAAGTATGTCTGTGTGAGAGTGTGAGATCTTGGAATTACAGACAGTTGTGAGCTGCCTCGTGGGTGCTGGGAATTGAACCTTGGTCCTCTAGAAGAGCATTCGGTGCTCTTAACTTCTGAGCTGTCTCTCCACCTTCTCTCTCTCTCTGTCTCTCATTTCTTAGGATTAAAGGCATGTGCCACCACTCCCATGTGTTTTGTATATATTTAGTCCGGGGGCTATAGAAGTAATTTTCCAAACAGACTTGTTTTTCCTACTTTTTATGTGTAGTATCATCATTTGTATTTTTAATATTTTTAGTATCATTATCATTTTTATTCAGTATCACCACTTATCTTGTGCACCAGTGGGCAGGTGAGCATGTGCATGGAGGCCAGAGGATCAATTGCAGAGTCAGATCTCTTCTTCCTTCGTGTTGGTTCTTGTAATTTAAAAAGTGCAGATCAAAAATTGGATGTAGTGCTCCTTACTTGCTAAGCCCTGTAACAGGGTTTTAAAAATCATTTTTATATTGTTTCAGGTAAAAACATTTTAAGCATATTAATTTTTACCATTTTAAGGATAATTTTATATATATATAAATATACATATAAATATGTATAAATATTTTAAAATATGTATTATGTTATGATAAAACATGCTGCAAAATACAAGTATAAATTATACTTTAAGTACATTGCCAATTTTAATTTTGGCAGATCATGCTACCAATCAGAAGAATAAATGTTTAAACCATTAAAGAACATTTAAATTCACATTTTATAAGCATAATTCAGATTTATGGCAGTTTTCATCTTTTGATTAGATTTTTGTAAGAATGAAGATAACAAAGGTTTGTGGAAACCTGTGTACATTTGATAGTGAATTCCAATTGTTTAGAAAGTTTTGAAGTATTTTAGTAAGTAATGATGGAGAAAGGGTTATTGTTGTTAAAGACAATACATTTACCTTTGAATCATTTCTTTCATATAACTATAATTTACTGTGATTTTCAACACTGGTTGTGAATTTTATGATGAGAAGTTTTCTTTTTGAAATGAGACCTATTTCCTACATATTAAAGATTGTCCTAATTAATGAGGGTCTAACATTCAGCAACAGAAAAGATACTCCTGACTTTTGGAGAGGCCCCCAAATCCTTTCCAATGACTCAGTTCATTAAATGCTTAAAAGCTGGACCTATTTGAAATCAGCACTTGATCTGAGAGCAGTTGTCCTCTCTGTGGACTTTAATAATTTTCTCTGGGTTTACTGCAAATTGTCATTTCATTTTTGTAGAATATCCCAGGGCACAGAGACTTAATAGCTTTAGTCACACTTACTCTTAAAATATATCTGCAAGAAATGGGCCTCAAATGTGCAAATGAGTAACAACAGGAAAGTCAAGAACCCCACATAAGCAAGCAAGCAAGCAAACAAACAAACCAAAAAAAAAAAAATCTGTTTGGTAGATGAAGAGTTTCACTGGAAGTCAAGCAATTTGAATTTACTGATTCTAAACCGGTAATAATAAGGGTGCCCTTTGCATTTGCTGACACAATAAAAGTTTTTTAATATTTAGGAATTATGGAGTAAAAATATAAATGAATTTGATTTACTCCTCTTCACCCAGACAACATAAAAGTGTTTGCCCAAAAATGTCAAGTTTACTCAGAAAACATAAAGCTGCTGCACAGCAATGCAGAGATTTTGTGATGAGAACAGTTGATGTTTCCTCAGTAAAAGCCTTATCTGAACATCCCTATACATACATATACATTTAATTCAAAGTCTTAAAAAAATTAGGCAGAAGTAACTCTTTGTTTCCTCCTGGAGTATTAAAATGCAAAGTTTTAGAGATTAAAATTTCAGATCTGCTGGCATACCTACATGGGTACTTTTGTGTTCCCTTGAAGACATATACCTATCAGTACCTCACAGAGGCCTCTGAGCAAATTCCCTTGCACTCTGTGCTTCCATATATTTTTAGGACTATATAACCAAACAATTTTCCTGTTATAATTCAAGATCATTGACATTGTTTTTAAATGTAGATTATAAAATTAATCAGAACAACTATATTTTCTTTAAAAGCAAATATACAACATGTCACACCAGTGTGAAGTAAAGAAACTCAACGAACTTTAACTTACTTTTAAAAATACTTTGAATTGTGTTGAAAATAACACATTGAATTACCAAAACATTATATAATCTAAATAATGGCATGCTCTCAATGGTATATTTGATTATACTAATTAAATTGAAGGTTCATATTCAAGACGTTTCAAAAAATTCATGACAAAAATGAGCTCTTTATTTGACATAACCTCATCAAATACATTATGGTAAGATTCATTTCAAGAATTAGCAAGTAAAATTTACATGGAAAGATCCAACATTAATGTTTCATTGACTCAATAGAGAGTTTCTGATACTTCAATAGGTGCTTCATCAAGAAATAAACTCTCATTTATCAAAAGCACATTTTACTGTTACTGATTATCTCTCTGGATTAAAGATACTTTTGAAAAAGACTACTAATTATACAAAACAATTGTATATTCACTATATTTATATATTCAATATATTTATATACATATATACTGTCTCTGATATGATAACCTCTTTTGGGGTTGAAATTTCAAAATTGTTGTTGTATATAGCAAAGCATATTAAAATTGAGGTTGTAACATCATAACTGATGGACTAACTCTTTCAGCATGCATTGCTTAATTCTTTTCTTCTTAAATTAGAAACTAATTTTAAAAGAAGACATGAGAGGCCATCAGATGCATACAAAATTTGTGACTTTTTATTTCTGTGTAAAATGGGTCAGTTAGCAATCCTTCTTCCCACTCCCCTGCCTCCTTTTATTCTTGTAAATGCATTGGGACCCTAGGAAGGCTGTGTTTTAAATGCGACTTCAATTTAGAGAATCCTGCCTCACATGGTTTGATCCCTGAAAATAACTAAACACACGTTTTAAATTGCAAATGATCAATGGTTAAATTCTACATGCCTGAGAAATATAAACCAGTCAGTGAACGTTGGCCACATTATATCCACTAATCAAATCACCTGTCAAAAGAAAACTAAAAACCAACAAGAATAGCAAGAAGTAGCATTCTATAACTGCCATCCATTTCCCCATAAAATAAGAAAAGGAACATGTTCCTACCAGACAATATATCCATTAAAATACATTTCACTTCCTAAAGGGTTATCTTTTCCTTGATGACACACTTTCTTTATCCTGGTAGTAATTCATGTTTTTATATTTCCCCCCAAATGAAGAAATAAATATCTATGTGTTCGCAGGAATTCTGCAGCCTTTATGTTATTTTTTAAAAAAGAAAATAGAAAAGATAGTATGTATCTATGAGGAATGTGGAGTTATATTGAGAAATTAGCAAAAATTGAGTTGATTATGAGGTGTAAAATATTTACACTAAAGCACTGATTTTGCTCTGTGTTTAAACATTTATAAAGAGAGTCAAGAGTAGTCTTGATTAAAGACTCACTTTTGTTTACATCTTAAAATATTTTTTTTAACTTCTGAGCTATTCAGTTGTGCTAATTAAAATGCCCATTTTGGGGTGTTTTTGGATTAAGGAATCTGAGGCTCAATTATCCACTTATTGTCACTGAAATAAACTAATATGGAATATAGGTAATTACAAATCATATCCTGTATATACTTTCCTGCCTAAGTCATTGAAACTATATACAAATATAGTTTGTTTTTAAATATTTTTGTTTTCCTTTAATGATTTTGAATAATACTATTGGAATATTTTTATTTATTTATGTATCTGATGAGATATAATAACAATGTTAAATGGAAATATTTGGTAGGAGGCAATAAATACATAATATAGAATTAAATGTCTGTCAGAGAAACAGGACCCAAAGGCTGAAGACTGATGCAGGAATGTATGGAGAGAAAATGGGAACTGTCCAGGCAGTCACTGGTATGTCATTTCTTAGTTTTGGAAGCTGCAGGCCCTGCACTTCCTATATAAGCAGATATATTTATCCCTCTCAGGTCTCTGAGGTGGTTGAAGAATAGATAGCTAGAGTCTCATAGTTAAATTTTGAGTTGTTTAGGAGTCAAGAGGGGGTTATAGATCTACGAAGATACTCTTAAAAGTGTGTTGCAAGTTAGTATGAATGTTGAGTCAGATATAGACCTTTAAACTCATGGAGATGGTTAGATAGTAGAATGTTAAAGTCAGGGGCCAAATATGTATAAACTGGACATTGGGAAGGTATACTGGGCCATTTAACTCTCATAAATGTGGCATATTTATATCTGTTGTTTTGTATAGTATTTACTGTTATAAGAGAAGGAACCATCTGTTGGACTGAAAGGGGAAACTGCTGGGGGGAAGAGGGTGGAAGGGCGTGATAGGAAGGGGGAATAGGGAAGGGTTTGTGACTGAGATGTAAATTGAAGAAAAAAAAATAAAGTATTTAAAAAAACAATACTTTTTAATTTACACAGACAATAATATAATACCTATATTTATGCACAACCAGAAAGAAATGTATGTAACACAAAAGACAGAATGCAGCAGTTTCAAAATTAGAACAAGATTTCAAAAGGTATATATTTCTTTAGCTCACTGCAGAAGTATACATAACATACATTTGAGATATTGGTAGTATACTCAACACAATAGCTTAAAGTGAAATCAGAAAACAACATAATTATCTTCCTCATAATCCCAGACAGATCATATGGGTGTGCTCATCTAATTTCTTTCTTAATCCACAACAGATAGAAGGCATACAACAGGTGCCTCTGCAAATTTCTGTCCAGCAATGACTGGTATTTCTTATTTTTTGAGATGCCAGAAACATTTTTATATATTCAGAGTAGTGCTTTGTAAGGTTTTGTAGCAGAGATAGAAAATAAAAATAGTAAATCTTTAATTTTAATGTTCTAATACAAGACTAACATACCATTTTAAAGATACCAAATGAGTTATCTATCTATCTATCTATCTATCTATCTATCTATCTATCTATCTATCTACCTATCTATCTATCTTATATCTATAATCAATATATCTATTTATAATATATCTGTACGTATACATATAGTAAACAAGATACTGGAAAATGTTGAATTGATCCTCAGGGGAAACAGAGATAGAATTTGTATGAAGTTCAACCACCCCTATTACTTTTGTCATATACTCTCCTTCTCTACCCTTGACAATGATGTCTGTCATGCTTCTGCATGGACAGTAACTGCGCTGACCAGACAGAAACAGTGTTAGTCTGAAAGGCCTTAGTAGATAAAGCTCATCCTTGAAACCTTAAACTTAACGGAAACTAAAGTTGAATTTGCAGGAGTCTATCTCCTCTGATTTTTCCTAGCACTTTCCTTGGAAATTCTCTGTCAAATTTGGTCAGCTGATAATGAGCGTCTTGCTTAAATTTCTGTATTAAATGTAAGTTCTACAGAAAACATTTCAAAGTACAGTGAAAAATACAGAGAAAACTGAACTCTACAGAATGCAAGTCTTTTTATTGTTGTTAAGCAATACATTTAATCTATAAGTAATACTTTCTCTATATACTTATTTTTAACTTCTGTTCTATATTAACCATATCTGATTAATGCTAATTTTTGCCCAAGATGAAAATAGAAACAGAAAGTTAGATCATACAGAGTATTTGCTTTATGATTACTCCACCTACTGGATTTGCCCTTCTCTGACTGTAGATTTTTAGAACAGAGAGATATTGAAAACTGACAAAAGAAAAGGAAATGAATTCATACTCATATTGCATTGTGTAATAGGAATCAAATTTCAAATGAAACATAAAATTTTGGGGAGTTTACACTAAGATTGTTCTCTGATAGTGTGGTTTATGTTCTTTAATGTTGCAGAAATATATGCATGTAAAATAATTTAAGACTGACACTGACAAACTGACAAAATCGTCCTAAATGACACGATGAATAAAATAACTCTGTTACAAACATTGTAGATTTTGAAACACTACAAATCAAACATAATGACTTCATAGATTTTCCAGATCACATAGAAACTGCCACTACCAACAAATACATTTTCATTTATTTTAATAGTTTACCTAATTATAGTCTTAGCATACAATATAATTTTGTTACATTTAACTGTACGTGGATCAAGAATGATAATTTTCTGAAGCATCTAATTGAGTAAATAATTTATAAGTGGCACCACAATTCATTAATTTTTTCTTAATATTATAAGGAAGCATATTCAAAACATGATAAATTATTAGGCTCAAAATCTTTTCTTCTTGAGGAGTGAAACAAAGTCAATTGTATTTATTTTTTTAAAAAAAGGTTGAAATTGGCATCTTCATATAATAATATGGACATAAAATGAAAGTAAACTGATCCTCAATTTTATGTGCTTAAAAAATAATGCATGTATATTTATAAATGTTAATATATATACACACAGACATTGTCTACCATACTTTTATTACCTTCACTTTTACATAAAAATAAAATAGCAAGTGACATTGTATCAGTATCTAATGTGATCTGAAATCCTTCATCATATTCTTAATAAATCGTGATTTAGTATAAAAGTAGTTAATATGATAAATATTGCATAATAAATCTTAGATGAAATATATGTGTTTTTATAGCTAAGCAAAGTAAAATGTGTGTTTCAGTCAGTTGTAGATGAATTATGCATACATGCACTATATATATTGTCATCATTCATAACTATCACATTTAGTGATGAAATTCAGAATGATTTTCTGGTTTTTGTGATAAAAAATATCTTTGTCTGAGCACAAAATAAAATCAAGCATTTTCCCTCTGAAGTACAATAAAGCATGTATTAAATACAAGTGCATCAACACAGCTGGTTGCTGCCATTGTAGCCTGGGATCCAGTAGTTTGGACAAAATAAGAACTGGCTTGGATTGTTGCCCAAAACATGAACTGAAATGACCCTAAAAGAAATTTACATAGCTTGTTTAGTATCTTTTGCTTCCCACACTTATTTTCTCAACAAAGGCCTGGAAGACATTTTATTATTGATTAATTTAAGCAGAAAAACTCTAAAAGAATAATAACTAAATATACAACTATAGAACAAAACATACATAAAATATGAAGAGCTCAAATTTCTAATCCAAATTTGATTAAAAATAGATTTTATTCTAAGTAAATTTATCTTGGGAACCTTACATTTTTATTTCAGGTAAACATAAAAAGTCTTTGATTAACCAATATAATAAAATTTTATATTTAATTTCTGAATTATTTTTGAGAAGGAATATTGATTGGACTCATCATTTTGTGACATGCCAGTATACAGATGAATCATTTCCAGTTTCCATAGTCATAATAGCATTGTTCAGAAACAGTGCATGTTGAATAGACTGAGTGAATATGTAGTTTTCCATTCTGTAACTGGATTAAAGTAAAGATATAAATGTTAATGAAATGCAATGTGTTTCAAAGATTCACATTATCAACGGAGAGTGAATTGTCACAAGTAGGATTATCATAGGTATATAATCTTGAGACATTCTACTTCCTGAAACATCTTTACATTCATATTAAAATAAGACCCCTATACTGTCTCAGTGTCATTTGCATTACAATTGTCTTAATTTCTCTGAGTCAAAGCAGACTGAAAGCACAGAATATCATTCTTTGAATTTAGATAGGGTGAATGTGGTATCTAGAAGAGAGTGAAGACTAGAATAAAAAATAGATTAATCTTTGAATGCCATATTCTGCAGATCTTTTGAGGTTTTTGAAGATGCCCTATCTATCTCTTATATTTAGATAAGCAAATGTTGCTTGTCTCTTAGCAACTTGATTTCTGAGTAGTTTAGAAAATAACTGTGATAGACTGTCATAGTAACTTACAAAATGACACGCTTGCATGACTGTTAGTTTGTATTTCTTAATTATCCTAGACAGTTTATGACGGTTGGTAGCAAGGGGCCAAAACTTTACATTTCATTTTTAAGCATTACTAGGTACGATACCTTTAAGAAGCGTTACCCTTAATTTTGCATCAATATACAAAGATCAATACCAATGTGGCCAAATATAATCTTAATTTTGTATCAATATACAAAGATCAATACCTATGTATCCCAATACAATCTTAATTTTGCATCAATATACAAGGGTCAATACCATTGTGGCCAAATATAATCTTAATTTTGTATCAATATACAAAGATCAATACTGATATAGTCCAATACAATCTTAATTTTGCATTAATATACAATGATCAATACCAATTTTGCCAAATATAATATTAATTTTGTATCAACATACAAAGGTATAAGGCCACATTAAATAATCTGTCCTTTTTTCTTGATCTTTCCTATTCAATGTCTATGTCCCATTTTTTCTCAAGTCTTTTCACTCCTACATAGGAGAGAAAGAAGGATACAGAAAAGAAAAAGAGAGAAGTCCTTGGGTCTAACTTCCACAACCCATTTAACAAGACCATTTAACAGTTTGTAATCTCATCCCCTAAATAACAAAATTTCCTATTAACCATCAAATAACCAAAGGTGGGGGGCAACCTCCCCACCTTCTGGGGATGGGACATTGTTCTCTTAAAATGACTTCCTGCTGATTTGGGACGTCGTAAACCTGTTTGGGGCCCAAATAAGAATGGAAAAATGGTTAAAAATGTTAATAGAATCATTTGATATTCAGTCCTTTTGTGCTCAGCTATTTTGATGTCCTAAGAATTTCGTAGACAGAAGCTGATCTTCAGGGCTTTACTGAAGTTATGGATGGAGCAGTCTGTGGAGCTGAACGATCTTAGTGAATTTGAGTAGTTGTGGTTGTAGACTTTTGAGGAAACAGCTATTGAAGAAGTCTGCAAGGCTGGATCATCTGGACCACTTGTCTTCTTTGTTGTCTGATCTGTTTTCTGCTGAGGTTTCTGTTGTCCAATTGTCCCTGGATTCCTTGAATGGATGCTTTAAATCTCCTGGAAAGATAAGAACAGAGCCCTGCCCTAATCCTAACTCTGGGACAATTACCTTTTTTTTTTGGGGGGGAGGTAATCAGGTAATATTTTTCCTGGAGCAAATTTGTTTTTTTGACAATATATAAAGTATTACCTTTCAATCCAGATTAAAGAAGAAATTATTTTGATATTTTGGAGCTAAACAAACCTTTAGTGTATATATTTTAAGATCTCAAAGGACAATTTGTTTGAATTTCAGCATGCCTTTTGTAAGTAGCTTTTAAACTTAAATCTTTCCAAATCCTATGTGCCTATCTCTGCATTCTATGTATTGGTGTCAAAGACATATGGTTTCCAACTGATGGGATTAAAGATGTGCTCCACCACCCCTGGATCGAAGTTTTTCTCTATTTAGAGTTGTTTTGTATCAGGCTGACCTTGAGCTCTGAGATCTGCCTGTTTCTGTCTCTATTGTGTTGGGATTAAGGGTGTATTCTTCTCAAATGATAGGATTAAGGGTGTGCACCATCACCACCCTGTTCCTTGTAACTATAGAATTTATAAGGCAACTAACTCTATAGTGATCCTCCTGTCTCTGCAGGAGGTAAAGGCATGGGCTAACACCATGCCTTTCATGTATTTTACCTTAGCTCTAAGTTTTTTCAACTCTTGGAGGTTTGTAAAACCAGGTTGAACATCTGTAACCTTTATTTACAGTGTTTTAAACCTGTTACCTGCTTTTTAATGTCAAACCATGGAAATATCCTATACCTCTCCAAAAAAAAAAAAAATCAACTTTTAAGCGCTATCAAGTTTGTGTAATCTATGTGGCCACCTGCAGTCTACTATTCTAATCTGAAATCAAGGTCATTTTCCTTTCATGCCAGTAAGGCAAGTACACCTTTGGTAAATTATTGTTTGAAAACTTTATATTGTATTTTTATTATATTTTTTAAGCTTATTAACTCTTTTCTTAAAAAAGTATTATTTACTTCTAGAAGACAGTTTCCTCTCTCCTCCCCTTCTGGCCCCTCCCTCCCTCTCTCCTTCTCTCCCTCCCTCCTTGTTCCTTTACTTGGTACTCTCCTTCTCCTCAGATGAGGTGGGCCCTCACACATCATACTCCTTCAGATCTTGAATCATGTGAGGGCCATGGGCTTCCACTTGTATTGGAGCTTGATAAGGCACACCATTTAGGGTGTGGTGTTCCACTAACCTGCAGCAGATTCCATGACTCACTGCTGGATAGAATTTTTTGTAGGATAGATATGCTAGGTTCCTAGCTATTTGGGTGTGTGGGTTGTAGGATAGTTATCCTGTGATGTATGGTTAATATCCATTTATAAGGGAATACATACCATATTTATCTTTCTGCGACTGCATCAGCTCACTTAGGATGAGCTTTTCTAGTTCCATCATTTGGTTTCAAATTGCATGATTTCCTCATTTCTGATAGCTGTGTAGTATTCCATTGTGTGAATGTACCATAGTTTTTTATCCATTCTTCAGTTGAAGGACATCTGGGTTGTTTCCAGTTTCTGGCTATTACAAATAAAGCTGCTATGAACATGGTTTTGGCAATGTCCTTGTGGTCCTCAAGAGATCTGCAGAATATGGCATTCAAAGATGTTTTCTTAACTTTAGATTTTTTGATATTGAGACAGGTCAACTCCTGACAGCACATTATTCTACTCCAAGTAGAAGATGAGCATTGAAGAATCTCCAGTGGGAGATGTTTGAATTGGTGGTAAGCCTTTCTCTTGCAAGAAAAACCCCTTGCTTCAACTGTAGACAGAATGCTGTCCAAAACGGACAAAACTTGGAAGCAGGTAAGTCGACAGCCTAGCTCTGCCAAGACAGGGTAGGTAAGTCCTTCATAATTCCTGCTCTACAATCAATGTAGAAGATTGTCCTGTCAAAGAAATGGGACCAAACTGCTGAAGATTGATGCTGTAATGCGTGGAGAGAAAATGGGAACTGTCCAGGCAGCCACTGCTATGTCAATTCTTAGTTTTGGAAGCTGCAGGCCCTGCACTTCCTATACAATCAGATATATTTATCCCTCTCAGGTCTCTGAGGTGGTTGAAGAATAGATAGTTAGAGTCTCATAGTTAAATTTTGAGTTGTTTAGGAATCAAGAGGGTGATCTGTATCTAAGAAGATGCTTTTAAAAATGTGATTCAAATTAGTGTGAAAGCTGAGTTAGATATAGAACTTTAAACTCATGGAGATGGTTAGATAGTAGAAAGTTAAAGTCAGGTGCCAAATACATATGGACTGGACATTGGGAATGTATGCTAAGCCATATAACTCTCATAATTGTGGCCTATTTATTTCTGTTGTTTTGTATTGTATTTATAGTTATAAGAGAAAGAACCATTTGTTGGACTGAAAGGGAAAGCTGTTGGGGGGAAAAAAGAAATACCTTCAACTAAAAAAAAAAAGGGAAGAAGATGGGGGCTTGAGGGGGAGGAGGGTGGAAGGGTGGGACAGGAGGGGGGAGTAGGGAGGGGATTGTAATTGAGATGTAACTTGAAGAAATAAAAATAAATTATTAAAGAAAAGAAAAAATAAAGAAATAGATTAATCAAAGATAAAGTAAGAAACGAGGGTGTTTTACAGAGAAAGAAAAAAATTCTAAGCAGGAAATAAATTAAAAAGATCATGTAGAGGACATAAAAGACAAAAGAAAAAGAATGGAAAATGTGAAGAAAGACTACATAGTACCTGAAGCTAAATTTGGAGATGGTTGCATTAGTGGCAAGCCTGTCACTGGGCAAGAAAAACCCCTTGCTTCAACTGTAAACAGAATGCTGTCCAAAAAGGATAAAACTTGGAAGCAGATAAACTGACTGCCTAGCTCTGCGAAGACAGTGTAGGAAAGTCCTTCATAATTCCTGCTTTACAATTAATGTCCATCAGATATACTGGGCCAGGGCTGAAGATAGATGCTGTAATGTATGGGGAGAAATTGGAGACTGTCGGGCAGCCAGTTGTCAATCATTTCTTAGTTTTGGAAGTTGCTGGCTCTGCACTTCCTGTATAATCAGAAATATTTATCCTTCTCAGGTCTCTGGCATGATTAAAGACTAGATATTTATAGTCTCATTGTTAAATTTTAAGTTGTTTAGGAATTGAAAGGATGTTCTAGGTCTAAGATGTTTTTAAGTTAGTAATGCAAGTTAGGATGGAAACTGAGTTAGGTATAGAACTTTAAACTCATCAAGATAGATATATAATGGACTATTAATATTAGTTGCCAAATATGTATGAACTGGACATTGAGAATGTATGGTATATCTTATAATCTTCATAATTGTGACCTAATTATTCAACAAAAAAGAATTATGATTTCTGGGAGAAGGGGAAGAGGGTAGAAGGGCGGGAGGGGTGGATGGAGGGGATTTTGATGGAGATGTAACTTAAGAAATAAACATTAAAAAAAGAAGTAAGCAAGGAAGTAACTAACTAGCTAACTAACTAACTAACTAACTAACTAACTAACTAACTAACTAAGAACTAAGAAGCTAAAAGTAGCCAGGTGTGTTGAACACACCTTTAATCCCAGCACTCAGGAGCCATAGGCAGGTGGATCTCTGTGAGTTCAAGACCAGCCTGATCTACAAAGCAAACTCAGCAAGTCCTGGGATACACTGAAGCCCTGACTCAAAAAAAAAAAAAAAAAAAAAAAGAAGATGAAAATAAGTGAGGAATAAAGGGAGTTGTGTCTTTCTTAGCTGTCTTTATTCTGTTAACAGTTTAGACTGTCGATGATCTCCTTTCCTAATTTTCTGGGTCCTAGGCTTATGAACCAAATATTCCCACAGAGTTCTTCAGTTGAATAAACTGTATGATTTTGACATAAGACCATATTATTCTTGAAATGCCAGAATACAAAGACTCAAGAATCTGTTTTTGTTGATTTTGCACCTTTTAGAGACTTTGAGAAAAGTTGCTGGTGTCTTGGCTAAATAGTCTTTCTTTGATAGAGCACTGATATTGCAGTTATGGAGAGATCTTCCTGCCTATTTAAGAGCCATTCATGGTTAACAGGTGTCTGGAATCCTGGTAGTTGGGAGGCTAAGGCAGTAAGATTGAAAGAAGTTCGAGACTACCTTAGAATGAATACATGAGAATGTATCTTCAAACAACATTACAAATATTTAAAGACTACTCTCATTTTGCCATTTAATTACATTGTAGTGGCTCACTTTTGGAGACTTTGTGATTCATGTAATTGTTTGCGAGCTGGTTTTTCTCAATTCCTAGCAACTGCTGTTTTAGATGCTCACCTTCCTTGCCAACTGCTCATTCTTTTTAATCCACTTCTAGTTATGTGTTGAATTTGTAATGTCAGTCTGATGGTAATAGAGATGGCACCTTATATCTAGATCACATCCTGAGAACATATCAGACTTAATTGCTTTTAAAAGAGAAAAGAAAACACAGGAGTCCTTCTTCCTTCTGAAGACATCAGTGATCAAGGAGGAAGGGCTTTTATGCCAGAAAACATACTAGGTAGTACCTTGATGGTGGACTTTAGTCACTAGACTCTGTCAAGGAAACAGTGTGTGGGTCATGGTACAGTAACCATGAATGATTCCTATTATAACACCTCCACTTCTCAAAAAAAAAAAAAAAGACCATATGGGTAATTTCTGAGTGTCCTGCCTCTCATTTCTACAAATGTATGTTGATTTCATACTCATCTAGAAAAGAGAAACCCATATTACTCCTTCAGCTTCCACATCTAAATCTATCATAATACTTTGTTTTGTCATTCCTTCCAAACAATCTGCTCACTTCTCCCAACTTCAGTTTCATACTGCCCTATTATTTCATACTACTAGTGACATACACACTAGAAAACAAAATTGAATTACTGGGGATGCTCTCTAAAATGTTTAGAGTGAAAGACCAAACTATTCTTTTAAATTTTATATTTTTATAAACACTAATTGCAGTTATAATAACAAATGTTTAATTTCTTTTAAATATATGTAATATATTTATTGATTCTAAATATATAGTTCTTACTGAATGAATTTAATCAAAGTATTTATTTGTGTTTTGAACTCTTGATTATTTTATGTTGAACTTGTAGACTTGTTTATATGTTGTTGTCTTGATGCTAATTACATTTGGAAAACAGTTGCTAGTTTACTGTGCTCCTGATTAAATTTCTAGAAGGTGCAATATTAAGTAGCAATATGACTGTTGATAAAACTTCAAATATCTTGTGAGATAATACAAAATACAATCCTGGTTGACCTACTTTAAGTCTATAAAACATGAACACGAATATACAAATTACATTTAGGACTCTAGAAAAATTAAAATTAGCAGTATTTATTCTAGGCTATTGTTCTAATAAAGGGAAAATATACTGTACTGGTTTTAAATTCAAAAGCAAACATAATGATAGCCACTATTCCAAGGTCTATGCAATGATAAGGATGAAACTTGTTGTTTCTGGACACATATCACCTGGATGTGCTTAATGGTGATTATAAGTTGTCTTAGGGTTTTTCCTGCTGCGATGAAACTCCATGATCAAAATGTAAATTAGGAATGAAAGGGTTCATTTGATTTACATCTCTGCATTATAGTCCATCACTAAAAGTAGTCAGAATACGAACTAAAATAGGGCAGGAACCAGGGGGCAGGGGCTGATGCAGAGGCCACAGAGAGAAGTGTGTTTCTTACCAGTTTCTTCCCTGTAGTTTGCTCAGTCTGCTTTCTTATAGATCCCAGTATAACCTTCCCAAGGCTTGGCTCTTCCTTATCAATCACTAATTAGGAAAACGCCTTATAGCCAGATCTTGTGACAGCATTTTCTCAACCAAGTATCTCTTTCAGTTTACTTTAGCTTGCATCAAGTTGACATAAACAACCCGGCACATAGGTGATAAAAATATTTTCTTCATACTTATGACTCAATATTGCTGGCTTTAAGAGATATTGAGCTGAATTTTAAAGTAAGATCTAGAAAAATAAACGGCTCATATAATAGAAAATTAAAAGGTGTTCTGAATATTCAAAGAGGGAAAATAATATGAAGCTTGATAAGGTGTTTTAGAGGGAATTGTGATTATATATGTACATATATTGCATCTTGCTGTCGTATATATAAACAGATGTTTCATAATAAATGCACATATTCTATGTATTTCTAAGATAAAAATATT
This sequence comes from Lophiomys imhausi, assembly GCA_907164525.1. Taxonomy (NCBI): domain Eukaryota; kingdom Metazoa; phylum Chordata; class Mammalia; order Rodentia; family Muridae; genus Lophiomys; species Lophiomys imhausi. The sequence goes on from CAJQZJ010036177.1 coordinate 546,623, forward strand.
TCAGTGAGGTATTGAGATATTACCTATAATACTTCATTTGAAGTAGTTTGACTTCAATTGTTAAACTCTTTTCATCAATATAATCTGTAAACAAATCTATTGCTACCATAAATACATTAATATTTTATAACCCAGCCCCACTTCCTGTTCATGTTCCTGAATTTTGGATGTAAAGTATAAAACTGTCTCCCACTCCTGCTGCCATGACTTTCCCACCTTGATTGGTGATGGTACCTTTCTAGCCTTAAGCCAATCAGGTACTTCTTCCATGCTTCTTTTTATGTATGGTTTTAGGGCAAAGAGAAAAGAAACTGTGCAGTATTCTTCAAAAACACATATATAGGAGTCAATTTTCCAAAAACTGTCCAATAGTACAAAAAGGCAAAAAAAAAACAATGACAAATTCAAGACAACTTAAAAGTCTATTATGAGGTATGTAGATAATATGGAGGCAGAGGATAGCTGCCAAGTTTTTAGATATATGAGTATGTGTTGAGTGTCACAGCTTCTCAAGAACATAAATGATACCATTTGGATCCTTGAGTATCCTAGGGAATCTCAGATATTGAAGGACTGTTTTCTAGCTTGAGGAATATTGTGATGGCATAGAATTTTCAGGAGGTAGAGCATGGATGGTGGAAGGAACTTAGATTACTGGTGGCATTTCTGTGAAGAGAACATTTCAACCCTAGTCCTTTCCATTCTATTTCTCAATTTCTGGCCACAGCAAGGTTAGAACTTCCTCCACTGCTATATGGTCCTGCCATGAAGTGCTCTCTTACCTCAGGCCCAAAATCAAAGGGCTAGCTGATGATAGATTAACATATCCAAACCTCAACTGAAATAATCTTTTACTTTAGAAGTTGGTTACCTCTGATATCTTGTCTTAGCAATGAAGAGCTAAAATAAAAAACCATACATATATATGTTGAGTGATGATTTTATGTACTGTGTATTCAAATGCTGATTTCTGTTCCCAGATATCTGGTAGCAGTCCAGACTTTGGAATTGTAATTATTATGAAGCATCTTCTGTCTTTGTATATTTTAAACTATACATTGTGCTTCATCACTTACTGATTGATCAAATAAAGAGATGAAAAGCCAATAGTTGGACAGAAGAGAATAAGGTGGGGCTTTAAATCCATTTGAGGGTCACAGGTAGGGACAAGAGAGAGAGGAAACAGATGAATGAAGAGGCAGGTAATGGCCACCCAGCTGGGAAATAGGCCAGTTCAATATTGTTGGGTTAGACAGCTCAGTGACTTCCCAGATATAGTGCCTGAAGCTTTTATTTCACTGAAATTAAAGCTAGCTTCATATTTTTCATGCTTAGAAGTGGTCATTTACAAGATCCATGCAGACACACACATATAAAAACACATATATGTTAATAATCACTGTAATTTTATATTATGTATAATATGTTTTGGTTAAACTTAATACATAAAATAGGAATACAGTTTTATTTCTGTTTTGTTTGTTAATTGTTTTGTTGTTTTCTTTGTTTTGTTGTGAATATTTTTAGTTTAATAAATTTTATTTTGAGTTGAAGTTCTAATCAGGTACAATATAATGATATGATATGTTCTCTCTAGGCACAAGTGATTCTACTACTACTGTTACATTAATGTGTCAATGACAATATCCAACATACTGTCAGTGTGATTAAAATAGACAAACAGAACATCCTCTAACACTCAATTTCTTAGTCCTTTTTTGGTATAAGAGGTCCAGATAAATGTTTCAAATGTTATAAAAATAAAACTAGGATGTTTAAAAAATATGACACAGAAAAACAATTTTTGGTGATTTAGTTTTTAAATTTTTTCTCCTCTAGAACAGCTGCTTTATGTTGCTTTTGAAAATTTCTGTACTATCTAAGAGATGGTATAGAATAATTTAATAACTCAGACAGGTTTAAAGCTCAGCCTTGGGCTTTAGAAAGAGAAATGCCTGTGAATGTAAACAGACAATGGACTTGTGTGTTAGAACCTTAAGATGCTAATGAGAATTGTGGTTCAGGAAACATAATAGAACTTAATCATGCAAGTGATACTCAGCACTGGAGAGTAAGGTCTGGTAAAAGATTTATTCAAGCCATTGCTGACTCATTTTTATAAACTATTGCTTTCAGCATTGCAACGGATTGCATAGGAAAACTATTGAATTATTTCATCATCTCCAAATATTTATTGCTGTTATACTGAAAACAATGAGTAAATTCTACTGGCTACTATAATTAGGTGAGCAGGCAAAATGGAAAGCCCTTACCTCCCCTAGGGTACCACTTGAAGACAAGAACATCAAAATACTTGGATTTACATGATTGGAATCCAATGTTTTTACACAGACACTATGGGTTGAGTTTAAAGCTGCTCTTTGCTACATTGTGGGCTCTTCTTTTTCTTACCCTTTAGCCTCCCTGCCTGGTTTCATCACCTATTACTAGATGGGAGATAAAGAAGAATAGAGGGGAGAGAAAGAGATAGAGATCCTTGAACCTAATTTTTTTCCTCTTGTTAGCACAACTGCTAACGAGCTGCAACCAACAACCGTGAACAACCAACAACCACATACCTACATATCAGGGCTCTAGCATGAATATACCCTCTGAAAAGTTCCCAGGATTTCAAATGTCACACAATTGCAGAACTATCTGCTGCTGGCAAAACCACACCTCTGCTAGATCATGAAGCAAATCATCATCAGCTGCTATGGACCGTCTGAAGCAGCCCCATATCCCCACAACACATACTAAAATAAAAACATATTCTTACAACATTTCTGTATTTTTAAGGAAATCAAAATCCCAATATTTTCACTACATGAGTTTTCTTTGTTTAGAAGTTTGTATGTAAAATTTTAGTGGTAACTTTTTATGCAAATTCCTACTGTCGGGCTTAAAATGTTATCAATTCCACATTCTGTGATGCTGATCACCTGGTGTATTTAATTTCATTTAGAATATGTACGTGTGTGAACACACACACATACTATCAAAGTGGTTTAAGAGATGCTGGGAGGTTCTTTTGGCTCGGAACACCCCTCATAGAAGGAGCTTCAGGTAAGAGATAAAGGTTTTCTCTCTGGGCTTGCAGGAAAAACAGAGAAGCCACTGGCAGGACACTGGTAAAACATCATTCTAAGAAAGAGACCTAAGGAACCCTCATGGGTTTGGAGGAACTCAAATGAAAGGCTGACTAACTTAAAGGACACAGAAAAAAAGAGATTTCTAACGAGTTTAGTTGTAGAATCAGCCTTGTAAGTATGTATTTTGTATATAGTTCAGAAAATAAAGTTACCTTGCTGAGCCAGCAGTTTTTTACTAAAACAAACAAACAAATAACCTTCTAGAAACCTTGTTGAAGTCCATGATCCCTGCTGCCCACAGCTGCTGTGAAGAAGGAGGCTTCTTTGGCAATGGTACTGATGACCGCAAGCTAATAACTGAGAATGATAGACCATCGAAGGTTTGTTTCTGTGACAACTTCTCCCTCTCCCCACCCCACCTAAAAAAGACAATCCTTAAAAACTGTGAAAAAGATGCTGAAGTGTAGCTCTTCACAGTTGATGGTTTATGCCAAGGAGTGGGAGAAAGACAAAGTTTTCTTTAAGGGACTGGCCACTAAGAGTTTGTCCAGACTCCAATGAGTATATGGACAAACCAAATTGGACTTGATATTTTTAAAGGCAGGGTGCTCACAAGGATGGTAAGGTGGACCTGAGAGGAATGGAAAGTGAGTGTGATAGAGTGCATTGTAAAAACAAACAAACAAACAAACAAACAAACAAAAAACAACCATAGTGTTGACATAGAAAAAGACAGGCTAACCAATGGAATTAAATTGAAGACCCAGAAATAAACCCAAACACCTATGGAAACTTGATTTTTGACAAAGATACCAAAATGGAAAAAAATACATAGCATCTTCAACAAACGGTGCTAACTGGATGTTTACATGTAAAAGAATGCAAATAAATCAATATTTATCAACCTGCACAAAATTCAAGTCCAAGTGGATCAAAGTCTTCAACATAAAAATGGACATACTAAAATTGTGATGCAAGTTAGTATAAAAGCTGAGTTAGATATAGAACTTTAAACTCATGGAGATGATTAGATAGTAGAATGTTAAAGTCAGGTGCCAAATACATACGGCCTGGACATTGGGAAGGTATGCTAAGCCATATAACTCTCATAATTTTGGCCTATTTATTTCTGTTGTTTGGTATTGTATTTATTGTTACAAGAGAAAGAACCATTTGTTGGACTGAAAGGGGGAGCTGTTGGGGGAGAAAGATATACCTTAAATTTAAAAAAAAAGGGAAGAGGATGGGGGGGTTGAGGGGAAAGAGGGTGGGAGGGTGGGACTAGAGGGGGAGTAGGGAGGGGATTGAGATGTAACTTGAAAAAATAAAAAATAAATTGTAAAAACATGGACATATTAAATCTAAGAGAAGGGCGGGGGAAGCTCATCAACGGGGCCACGCGCTGAGTGCTCTTCACTCCCCGGCCCCTGGGAAGGTCTGAGATTGGGGCCTCCCGCAGCCCTAACCAGGCTCTCCCCTAGTGGGGAGGTGGGTTCCCAGAAAGCAGGGCTCCACACGTGGGCAGACAGGGCAGGAGAGGCCCCAAGTGGGCAGATGCCTCCCTCGTCGGAGCTTGGAACAGACTCACGGCTAACACAGAGCGAGTTAAATCTAAGAGAAGAGAAAGTGGGAAAAAGCCTTGAGCTTATTGGCACAAGAGACAACTTCCTGAACAGAACAACCATAGATCAGGCACTAAGATCAACAATCAATAAATGGGACCTCATAAAACTGAAAAGCTTCTGTAAGGCCAAGGAGGCTGTTATTAGAACAAAATGGAAGCCAACAGATTGGGAAAAGATCTTCACTAACCCCACATCCAACAGAGGGCTAATATCGAAAATATCTAAACAACTCAAGAAATTAAACACCAACAAACTAAATAATCCGATTAAAAACTGGAGTACAGAGCTAAACCGAGAATTCACTACAGGGGAAACTGTAATGGCTAAGAAGCACTTAAAGAAATGCTCAGCATCCTTAGTCATAAGGGAAATGCAAATCAAAACAATTCTGAGATTCCATCTTATACCCATCAGAATGGGTAAGGTCAAAAACTCAAGCGACTGCACAAGCTAGTGAGGATGTGGAGAAAAAGGAACACTCCTCTACTGCTGGTGAGAGTGTCAGCTTGTACAACTACTTTAAAATCAATCTGGTGCCTTCTAAGAAAATTGGAAATAGTTCTACCCAAGACCCAGCTATACCACTCCTGGGTATATACCCAAAATATGATTCACCAAACCACGGGGACATTTCCTCAACTATGTTCACAACAGCTTTGTTCATAATAGCCAGAAACTGGAAACAACCTACATGTCCTGGAACTGAGGAACGGATAAAGAAAGTGTGGTGTATTTATAAAATGGACTACTACTCAGCTATTAGAAACAATGACATCATGAAATTTGCAGGCAAATGGTTGGTACCAGAAAAGATCATCCTGAGTGAGGTAGCACAGACCCAGAAAGACACACATGGTATATAGTCACTCATTGGCTTAAAAATAGATATCTGAAGTGGATGGAGAGGGGAACTAGACAGGAACCTAACATAAATGCCATCTGAGAGGTTTTATCCAGCAGATAATGGAAACAGATGCAGAGACCCACAGCCAAATATTAGGCCAAACTCAGGGAGCTTTGGAGAAGAGTTAGGAGAAGATTTGAGGGACCTTGAGGAGTCAAGGGCATCACAAGAAGACCTACATAACCAATTAACTTGGACAGAGAGGGGTTCATGTAGACTGAGCTACCAACCAAAGAACTTGCATGGACTGGTCCTAGGACCACTACACATATGAAGCATGGGGGCTACTTGGTCCTTTAATGGATCCCTTAACAATTGGAGTGGGCACTATCTCAGACTTGGTCTTTGTTGCCTCCTTTTGGACCCTATTTTCCTAACAGACCTGCCTTGTCTTGCCTTAGTGGAAGAGGAGGCACTTAGTCCTGATGCAATTTGATGTGCCAGAATGGGTTGGTACCTGGCAGGGACACTGTACAGGGGAAGTGGATTGTAGGATGGGACTGTGAGGAGGGAAGGGAGGGGATTGTGATTGGAATGTAAAATAAAAAAATAAATTTAAATTTAAAAATTCAAAATAGTTAATAAAAATATTATATTTTATTAACTATTGGGGAAAATAAACTAATTAGAAATAATGTTTTAACTTTAGCTTTCTGTTTGTTTATTTAAAATAAATAAAAATCTTTTTTCTGTGCAACTGTATTCTATTAGGCAATATAACGAAAATTTACAAGCACTATAACAAAATGTTAACTATTAATAGCACATTCTTTGTTTTAAATTGAATACACATTCACATTTTCAATCATTGGGGCTCTGGAGATGACTCAGTGGGTAAGAGTTCTTGCTTTGCAAGTTTGAGGACCTGAGTTCTAATCCCCATCATCTACATAAAACCCAGGTGTGACACCCCATGCCTGTAACTCTACTGTTTAAATGGAGACAGGTTAATCCACAGAGATCAATGGACAGCTAGACCAGCTGATATGGCAAGCTTCAGGTCTACAAGAGAGAACAAGAGAAGAAGATGTTGGATGGCATCCCTTCCTGGGCTTCACATGCTTGCATACAAGCTAGGGCATACGAGCACATGCAGACACATAGACACATACTCAAATACACACTTAACACACTCACACACATACACCATTCACATACCCCACATATTCATGTCACACATACAAACACATATTATTTATATACTTGTTAATAATTTCTTATCCATTTATTGCTAGTTTTATATACTGAACACAAATGCTTAGTGTGCCAAGCAAATCATCACTATAGAAATGTGCACTTTAAGGCCATTCACCACATATTATGTTATTTTCTAATTCATGAATAAATTGTTCTGTACTCAAAATGTGAATGAAATTATAGTTTTGATTTAATTGAATATCTTAAGTTATTATTCATCTTTTCCATGCCTAATGTGATAAGTTTCAGGGAGACTTCTAGTGAGATTTTTGGCAGAGTTTTTAAAAAGTATTGGTCCAGGTACTATTTTATTTATCTACAGAATCATATATTAAAATCACTGAAAAAGAGAAATGTTTTACAAAATGAAATGTGAATGTTTACTGCACAGTTGATTATCACTAATGTCTTTATACTTGCTGCATTCAGATGAGAAATAATAATTTATTGAAATTTATAATTACTTGTAAGTTAATTACTTAAAAATGCATATAAAGTCCAAAGGAGGACACCAAATCCTGCTAATAAATTTATTCTACTTATCATTGGTTAAGCAATTTAATATTTATGACATTACATTCTTGAATTCCGCAAGAATAGGGCATTATCTAATATATATATTGCTTCCTTTGGTGATTGAAAAGACATTCATACTTTTAAATTATCTAATATTTTTATTATTTTAAAATATTTATCTTGTATATGACAGAGTTGGATGTGTAGCCATTCATTCATACAATTTGAGTTGGGGGTTAAAAAATGGCACAGTGGCTTAAAGCATTTGTAGAAGACCTGTGTTTAATTCCCAGCATGTACACAACAGATTACAACCTTCTGCAACTACAGTTCCAGAGAATCCAAAACCCGATTCAGAGTTCCACAGGCACCAAGCAGGCACACAGTGTACATACACACATGCTAGGATAACACTCACAGACATAAAGTAAATAAATCTAAAAAAAAAATGGTTAAGAAGCAAATGGTACTTATTGATTCAGGTGTGATGATGCATGGTTCTAATCAAATGCTCAGTAGAGGGAGGAAGGGATGCTGAAGCAGCAGATAACAATATTGTGTCTGACTTAGGCTACGTAGTGAGACACTGTCTAAACAACCAGACAACAACAGAAGTATTTACTGAAATTGTACTATTTACAAGCGTGTTGTAGGAGCTGAATGCAGATGCCAAATGAGAGCCAAGAGTTTTGTTGTAGTTTGTCTTCAAAAGTTAATAAAGAATAAGCAAGTGAATCTGACATTTCTGATAACAGCACATGTTTCGTCTAAAGATAAAGCAGAGAAGGGATTAGAAAATATGAGAGTGTAGAACAGGGTTGAAGACAGATGCAAAACACGATGACAATAGAAAGCAGAAGCTTGCCAAAGTACACATAGGAAAATAAGATTTGTATGTCTGTATTAGAAGATTACTTCCAGCAGGAAAAGAAGAAAAGTAGAAAGATCACACCAGGGGGAATTTGTCTAGTGTGTTCAATAAGTAGCAAGTCATGAACAGAATCAGGGGAGAGCAGAAGGGGATGAGGTCAGAAAAGTAATAAAAAGAAAAATAGATCATGTAGGGACCTCTTGGTCATCGTAACAACCTGGATTTTAAAATAAAATATAGAAAACTGTCTGAGGATTTTTGTGGAGATCTGGATTACTTTAAAATTGTGGCTCTCAACCTTCATAATACTTCATTCAGCCTTTTAGTAGAGTTACTCATGTTGTGGTGACCCCCCCCCCAATCATGAAATTAATTTTGTTACTAGTTTATAGCAGTCATTTTTCTACTGTTATGAATCATAATGTAAATATCCAATGTGCAAGATATCTGATATGCAAACCCTGTCAGTGTCTCAAGTCACAGGTTAAGAAATGCTGCTTTAAAATAAAAGCTCTTCACTATTGAGAATAGTCAGTAAGGGAGAAGGAGAATCAGAAGACAGTTGGGAAGTTCAGGTAAGCGATGACCCTGATGTGAACTAGCGCGATGTGGTCATGATGAACATGTGTGAAATGGTCAGGTTCTAAGCATTCTTGAAGAAAACCAAACATTTTCTGATGGGCTGGGTATAGAATGTAGCATATTTCCAACCAGGCTTCTAGTTGCTGCTTATTAAAACAATGAAGATTGCAGAAGGTGGAGGAGCAGTGGGGGATGAATGTGGTATTTGTAAATGGAAATATTGAATGGGTAACTGGATCAGCAGAGAAATCTGAATTAGAGACTTATGTGAGTTTTGTCACCATGAAAATGTGTGTCAAATAATAGAAATGTATGAAAACGAAATTTCCAAGTCAGTGAGAGAAGAAAGAAAAGGGAAAAATGATGCTAACATCTAAATTCCTCTAAATTGGCAGGGTTAGAAAAAATGCCAACATTAGGGGAAAGTATAATCAGAAGGGAAAGGAAGTCATCAGAAAGCAAATCCAGGTGACACGTCCTGGTGTACAGCAGTTAGTGAAGAGGTAAAGAGAGTAGCCTAGGAACAGTAAGCTCAACGGGAAGAACGAGAGAGGTCCCTGGAAGAGAAGGGCAGCGAACATGAAGAGACTTTGCTGTCCATGCTGAGCAGGAAGATGGATCCCAGTCAGAGAGGATGATGCAAAGACGATTGTATTTTGACCTCATTGCTTAGAGATAAGGGAGATTACGGATCATAGGTATACGAAAGCAACTGAATAGCATTAATAAGTGATGATATAGAATGAGAATTGCTGGAGCTCTGTCCTTGTGGGAAAGAAATAAAAGGGGATGCAGTGCATGTGGGAAAGATTGATTTTAGGAAATAATTCACCCCTACTAGCTGCCATGAAATAGCATTCATGGGGAGGTAGATTGGCTGTAGCTCTTAGAAATTTCTTCCTGGTTATTTTGTTTTCTACTGTCTTAGTTAGAATTTTTTGCTATGAGGAGACACCATGACCACATCAACTCTTATAGAGGAAAACATTAAACTGGGATCACCTTAGTTTCAAAGATCTAGTCCATTGTCGTCATGGCAGGAAACATGGCAACACACAGGCAGACATGGTGCTAGAGAAAGAACTCAGACTTCTACATCGTTATCCACAGGCAGCAGAAGTGCAGACTGAGACACACTGGCCAGACTTGAGCATATAAGACTTCAAAGCCCACCTCCACTGTGACACATATCCTCCAACAAGGCCACACCTACTTCAGCAAAGCCACATCTCCTAATAGGGCAATTCCCTATGAGCCAAGCATTCAAACATATGAGTGACTCTACAGGGGCCACATATTCAAACCACCACAACTACTCAGTGAAACAGGAAGAGAAAATTATCAGTTGTGAGTGGTACCTAGAATTAGAGAACTAAATAGAAGGGGAGAAGAAATGAGTTTATAGGGACATGGAGTATTCATGGTTGTAAGGAGTTGTATTTTAGTAGCTGAGTCCTGTTGACGATTACTTATAACATTAGCGATTACCAATTTAAACTTTTTAAATGAAAGCAGTCATTTAATTGGCATGTTCAGTTGAGCATAGGTGTTGAATAACTGGAAAGTTGTATTCAACAATAAGTAGGGGTTTTGGGAGGCAACAATAAAGAGTGGGGGGCCTAAAGGGTAGTGGTCAATTTTCCACACATATAATTTATTGATATAGTGATTGTTTATTCTATTAATATTGTTTCTTAAATGATATTTGGTGGCCTATGCAACAATACAAGGGTGTATCACTAGAATAACCAAATTCACATTAAAACTCATTCCAATTCCTCGTCCCAGAGGTAACTACTATAAATAGTTTCATGTCTATCCTTGTAGACATTTTCTATGAATATATAAACAGGTAGTTTCTTTAAACTTAAAATTGCCTTTTTCTGTTCATATGGTTCTGGTATGTACTGTTTTTACTCAACAATATATCACAGGTACACTGCGAACACTGGCACTGAGAAATCTATCTCATTCTACAGAGATATAGCATGCTATTTTTTTCTTAGCAATAATTAATTTAAATAATCATTTTTTGATTAAGTTGTTTTCAGGTTTTACTCTTAGGGGAAATACAAAAGCCAGCATCTTTATCTGCAGTCACTCATTCATTCTTCTTTTCCTTTTCTGATGAAGACTACCTGAGGAGGATTGTTTATTCAAAGGGTGGGTGTCGTTTCATAGCTTCTACTCAATTAGTAGCCACAATAAAATTAGCTTACTCATCTCCTATATCAAATAGACATGAAGGCAGTAACCCATGAAAGTGTTTATTTATTCACCTAAGAGGAAATTAAGCATCAAAACTAACAATTTTTATAAGCCATGACCAATTTTAAATATACAGAAACTGAAACCATGTAGCTCTTGGTGATCATGAGACACTTTTAATATTTGGCTGTTGTTGTAGGTTCCATTTCACTGTTTTGTTTTGTGTTTTTATTTTTATATTGTTTGATGAACAGAATTTTGACATGAATACGTGAAGCTTAGTTCTCATCCTAGACTTTTCTCCTTTATGCTTTCTTTCCTGACCACAGGTTATAGTCATATCACAGATTACATTTCTGTTTAAAGTATTGCATAACTCACAGTTATCTTTGGCTTTATTTCTCTTTTAGGGCAATGGTTTCTGTTTGCTTTGTACATTTCAAATAATCCACAGAGTGTAAAATGAGAATGGTACTTTGCATGTTATGGTTTGAATGTAAAATAATCTCCATAGGTTCAGATTTCAGTACGTGCTCCCCAGTGTGTCACTATTTTAAAACTTAGAACAACCTGTTGGATGTAAGCCCTAGCTGAGAAAAAAAGCCACAGGGAGCTGGGCCTTAAGGCTGCTAGATTATCCCTTCTCCGGCTCAAATCTTCTTGTTTCTTCACTAATTGGAAGGATCCAGCTAAATAGTTTTACTATTATTTTTACCATGTCATGATGGGCTGTCAAACTAATTAAGAATAAATCCTTCTTCCATCATGTTGATACTCTCCGGTATTTTGAAATACCAATGAGAAAACTAACAATACCTAAATAATTACAAGTCAATGATTAATAGGTAACTGTATTCTCATTCATTATATTTATAGCAAACTGTAAGTGTTAAATATACACGTAAAATATTTTATATTAAATTAGAAAGTGGTAATGATATTTTTCACACACACACACACACACACACACACATTTCTTTTTTTGTGTGAGTGTGTGAGTGAAGTTCTGCGTACATTACTGCTCCCTTGAAGTAGTTTATTTCTATCCATGAGATTTTCTTTTGTACTAATGAATCTCTCCCCTCTCATGTGAGGGTATATGAATTTGTATCTAAGGTCCATCTGATAGTATAGAATAATCAACTCTCTCAAACTCTATAACGTGCTCACATCTGTGAAGAATTTTCTCTCCTTTGTATATGTGTTGACTTGTTTTTTCATATAACTTATGTATCTGTAATGCATACATTCCAGGGATTAGAACTCAGCAATCTTTAGACCCACAATTCAGCACACTAGAATTGCTTTCACAATAAGTTTTTCTTTAATAGAGAACATTTATTGTTATAAAATTTCTTCATCTATTGATAACATGAGATGATAGATTTATTTTTAAAAAATTAGTATACAATTTTGTGTTCCCCTAATAGTTTTGATTTATTGATCATTGTTCATAGTTTCAGGAGTTTGAATTTTTATTTGTTTAGAAATTTTCAAAGTATTTTAAGTAGATTTTACCTGCATTTTCCTCAAAATGTTCTTATTGCTTTTGTTTTTTTGTTGTTGTTGTTGCAAAAAAAGTGAATTTTATTTCAGAAATCCTAAGTTGATTTAATATTCTTTTTTTCCCTTTATTTTTTATTTCTTCAAGTTACATCTCAATCGCAGTCCCCTCCCTATTCCCCCTCCAGTCCCACCCTCCCACCCTCAACCCCCCATCCTCTTCCCTTTTTTTTTTCCTTTTAAGTTTAAGGTATATCTTATTTCCCCCTACAGTTTCTCCTTTCAGTCCAACAAATGGCTCTTTCTCTTATAATAATAAATACAATACAGTACAACAGAGGTAATTAGGCCACAGTTATGAGGGTTATATGGCTTAACATACATTCCCAATGACCAGTCCATATGTATTTGGTACCTGACTTTAACATTCTACTATCTAAACATCTCCATGAGTTTAAAGTTCTATATCTGACTCAACATTCATACTAATTGCAACACAATTTTAAAAGTATCTTCTTAGATGTATAACACTCTCTTGACTCCTCAACAACTCAAAATTTAATTATGAGACTTTATCTATCTGTTCTTCAATCACCTCAGCGACCTGAGAGGGATAAATATATCTGATTTTATAGGAAGTATTGGTATAGAAACAGACCAGTAGATCAATGGAATTGAATTGAAGATCCAGAAATAGACCCACACACTTATGGCCACCTAATTTTTGACAAAGAAGCCAAAATGGCACAATGGAAGAAGGACAGCATCTTCAACAAATGGTGCTGGTCCAACTGGATGTCCATTTGTAAAAGAATGAAATTAGACCCATACTTATCACCTTGTACAAAACTTAAGTCCAAGTGGATCAAAGACATTAACATAAGGCCGGTCACACTAAATCTACTAGAAGATAAAGTGGGAGAAACCCTCGAACTAATTGGCACAGGCGACGACTTCTTGAACAGAACACCTACAGCTCAGGACTTGAGATCAACAATCAATAAATGCGATCTTATTGCTTTTGTTAAGACATAACAGTAACTTGGCTATTTGGCCTTTTCTTTTAATGTTTAAAATAGTTTCACTTTTATTGTCTTAAATAATCATTTTATGTCTATGATAAGGGCCTTTTGTTTACATGTGTGTCAGCACTACATATGTGTCTGGTGCCTCTGAAAACCAGAAGAGGCCATTGTATTCTCTGAAACTGGAATTAGATGTGCTTGTGAACTGCCACATGGGTCTGGGAGTCAAACTCAGGTAACATGAACCATTTATAGCCTCAATACACACACACTCTCTCTCATAAATATATATATATATATTACTATATCTTTTAATGTAGAAATTCTATTCATCAAAAGTTTTTTAATTAAACTCATTGTTCAACAATTCCATACATGTATAAAAATGCCTTCTGATTACATTCTCCCCTGTACCCTCTTTCACTTGCTCCCATCCCTGTCAACCCTCCCTCTAAAAGTCTCTTGCCCAGACTCATGACTGTTTATGTTATTGTGTGACATACTGATTTTAAGCAGAGCCATGTGTGTGATGGTTGATTTGGAGTTATTCATTGGACTCTTGTGGGTTCATAAGTAGGTTAATGTCTAAAATAGTTCATATATGAAAAATATGATGGAATTCTTGAAACATTTTCTATGCATGCTATGCAAATTCCCAAAAGTAATGGTTTATTTTTATCATTATTGATTCCTTAATTATTCTGTGGCCAGATGATATAGCCAGTATGATAATGACTTTTCACAATTTGTTGAGATTTGCTTTTTGAAGGTCAATTTTTATTAATATTTAATGTACATCCTTAAAATAGCAACAAATGAAGAACATGAATACAATTAACTCAAAATATAGAATATTATCATGCTGATAAATGTGTTTCCTTCTATATTTCATTGTGTTTAATTCTTTATTTTATAATCTCTGCAATTTTATGTAGGTATTTCACTTTTGAATAATGAGATCTTGATTAAATTTCAGCCCAGTGCTTAACAATTTATATAATTCACCTTGATTCACAGATCCCTATCATTCAAAATAAGTAAATGAATCCAGGTAGTAGAGAATCAATTTGTCGTCAACTGATATACATTCATTTTGATATTTTTAAGGTTTTTGGTTTTTTTCTGGCACATATTATCTGAATCACAGATCAAGGTCTATGAAAAGTCAATGCTATTTCTTTTCTGTCAGCTACTCCCTTTTAAATACTGTTGAATGGAACTTTCTGCGAATAAAGGTGACTAGATATATGTTTTCATTCAACACATAGATAGATCTCTTTTCCTCTTATAATCCTGTGACTGAGAACACAAGTCTGATGCAGATGTGATTCTTTCACAAATGAGTGTTCATTCTGTTTAGCATTTTTTCATTATCATGGAGTTTCATACGTGATGTTACAAGAGACTGTGTGTGCTGCCGTGCCATTGTCATGCTTCCCTTCAGGAATATCAGTGTACTGTTAAGCTCATCTGTCTCATTTTAGCATTAACATCTTTCTGTTATCCTGTCACATTTTCCATATTTCTGTGTGTTGCTTTCAAGATAATTAGTGCAGTGACCCAGTTCTCCTACTCTCTCTTCAACTATTTATAACATGCAGTATGACAAATATGTAGTTGTTTGGCTTTTCCACTCTCTCTATATTTTAACTAATATTTGTTCTTTGTGAAATATACATCTCTTTATAGGGTCTCTTCCTTGTAAGTTATTCATGTTCTATATACCTGTATTAATATGAAATATATTTATGTTCTCTTTCAGATTACTAATTTTAAATAGACAGTATTGCTCCATAACTGACATTTTGTACTCTACAGTATTTGTCCTCCAATTCTTGGCTGCTTTACTAGTGTATTTCATCTTCTTTTGCGCATTGAAATGTTTGCCAGGAGACATGAATGTAAATTGCAGTTTGGTTGTTCTGTTGTCCTGCTAGTGGCCATAGCCTGGGTATAAGGTTTTGGTGCACAGTGGTCTGCATGTTTTTCTCAATATTTCCAATTAAACTACCTATTACTAAACAGTGTTTTCCAGAAATATAATATCAATGTACTATGCACAGATACACAGATTTATTTTAAGGAGTTGTCTCCTGTGATTGAGGAGACCAGCTAGATCATACTTATAAGAGTAGGTCAGAAGGCTAGAGATCCATAAAGGGCTTTCACTAGAAACTCTAAAAAAGGGAACACCCTTTTTGAAGGAAATGAATCTTTTTCTTAAGACATTTGGCTGACTGCATAATCTTTATCTACAACATGGAGGGTAATTTACTTTACTGAGAGCATACTTGAGGAACTGTTAATCTTATTCAAAAATACATTTATAGCACCATCTCCAGAGTTTGCCTAAATATCTGGATTTTGTAACCTAGCAAAGTTGACACATAAAATTAATTGTATTACTGAAGTAGGACAGAACTTTATATCAATGATGACTTGCAAACTGTAGAATCTTGAAGGATAATTGAGAATTGTTCCCTTTCTTTGAGGAGCACAACTAGTCACTAGGGCACTGAAATTCTCTACCTAAATGTACAAGGGTACACCCTTTCCCCTACAGGGACATGAACATGTGCTTCCTCAATAAAGGTACTCACTCATTTGAAAGTTCTTTAAGGGTTGGTCAAATGGGCACATTTCTAATCTTATAGCTTTTATAGACTGGAGAGTAGTGGAGATGAAGTATAGTGCAAGGTCCTTGGGAATATGTCCTGGAAGGAAACAACAGCATAGACTTCCTTGTTACTTCTTTGATGGAATGATGTTTTTCATTCTAAATGTTGATTAACCTGCTCTAGAAGTCTGCTTGCTGTACACCAAGTGAAGGTATGCTACCTTTCTTGTTAAGCATTGTCTCTGATTGGTTAAATAAATGCTGAGGCCTGAGATTGGGCAAAGTCAGAGGTAGACGGGAATAAGGTGAACAGGCTTTGGAAGCAGAGAGTTTGATGGGTAGAAGAAGGAGCCTCCAAGAGAAAAAGCAAAGAATGGGAAGGAAGAAACATACCATGGGTTAGAAAAAAGAACCTTATTCCATGTGGACAGGACCATGGGTAGAGCGTAAAGAATAGCAACCCAGAGAACGTATGTATATATGAGTTCATATTTGGGGAATAGAATTAAGAGCTAGCTTAGATGGGCTAAGATTGCACAATCCAGGCCAAGACTTGTTAAAATCCATAAGATGTCTCTGTGTGCTCATTTATAATGGCGGGTTAAGGATTAACACTACCTATCAAACTAAATGTAATCTAAATACTGATTAATAAGTTAATTAGCCATTTTTCTACACTCTCTCTTATTAACTCCTGCAAATTATCCCCTGACTTCGATATATGTGTTACAGCATTTGTAGCCTTGGCCAATAAATAAACACATTAAATAACTTTTTAAAAAATAAAAGAAAGAGAAAATACATATTAACTTACCAATACCTAGATTTTTATTATAGTTAATATCATAAATAGAAAGAATTAGACAATTTTAGTTGTCAATGATAGAAATAATAGATTTCTTATTAATATACATGTACATATATAATGTGTGTGTGGTGTATGAGATATGTAGATTTTAAAACATTGTACTAACAGTTGAAAAATCAGACATAGATAATGGTCATGTAGCAACAAGACAGTCATGTGCTCAAGAAAGAATATTTTCATTAATGGTGCATGTGTACAGAGAAAGTGAAGTTCTAATCAAACTTTTCTGTTGATGAACCTGGACTCAAAAACATCGTAAAACAGTTGTTGCATACTATAGAAAGTCTTTTATTTCTGATTTGTACATTTAATCTCTGTGTTGGTTTGAAGTAAATATCTTCCAAAGTTTTGGATGTCTGAACATCTCCAAGTGATGTGCGTGTTTGGGTAGGGTTAGGAGGTATGGCCGTGCTGAAAGAAATAAGTGACTTGGGATGGGTTTTTAGGTTTCAATGCCTCTGCCATCCTCAGTGCCTTCAGTGTCTTTTAAAACTATCAAATATAAATGAAAGAAGATACAACCTAAGATTATCATTATTTAGTTAATATGTTTATTAAGTATATAATATGGTAAAGTTAATTCTCATTTGAAGGCTTGAATTCAGGATTTGTTCATACAGTAGCTGAATATAAACCAAATGCTTATTCTATAATCTTCCCAATGAGGTCTGCAACTAAAGGGTTAACTTATTACTTTTAATGGAATAAGTAGATAACTCATCAGAGTAAATATGCTGGAGTTTTAATATTAAAATTCTATTTTTGTTATCATATATAGTTTAGAAATTTCTAACATCCTTTTCTCTTTTATGATGTGCCTGGCTGTGTATTTACCTCATTAAAAATACTTTGCTATTTCTCTGAAGGAGATTGAACCAGTAGACTGAATAGGATTAGCATCAAAAGTCACCACTGCTTTCCCAAGCAGAGTTTAAAAGTAGGATCATTGCATAATAAGGGATTTAAGTATCAACTGAGCAGGTGTAGGAAGAAATTATTTGGATTTAGACCAGTAGAGATTAGAATGTGATTAGAGACTACCATGTCCTTTATATCAGATTGAGGAACTTGAAAGAGAAGACATGCAGGAAAAATAAAAAGAAGTCAGGTTACAAGATTTCCCACCTGCTTTCCTAAATCAATCAGAGAAAGTATGCCCTTTGCCTATGCATTTCTGAATCTGATTGTGCTGACTGAAAGGAACACAAAGAGGTGAAGTTCTAGCAGTGTAAGTGTGTAAGGCTTAATGAAAATTACTTTGGGGAAATAGTCAATATAGGAATTGAGAAGCCAAGACAGGTAACCAATAATAATAACTTTTATATAGATCTTTCATCTTAAAGAATCCCAAAACAATTTCTAAGGAAGAAAATGTATCACACTCAGCTAAAGTCCATCCAATCCCAGAGAGAGGAATTTATATTTAATATAGAATTTTTGGCATGAACAAACATGAGGGACAGGTTTTCTTCAATATAACGCTAATTCATATTGTGTAATTAAAGCTTGGATAAGAGAAAGAAACTCTCTCACTTCTGCTCAGATATTTTAGGGGAAGACAAAATAGGCATAGTAAATCAACTTAAAAATATTTACCAATTAAATTGAAAGAAACAAACATTTATCTTATAACACTGCTCACTGAGAAGATAAGCAATGAGAAAAAATAAGAGGTATGCATCATTAAAAGTTAGAAAATATGAACAGAAAAATATTAAAACATGCAAAACATTCGCTTACATGAGTTCACAATTAATAACAATGCCAGAAATGAATTTTGCATTTGCATAATGGTGATTATTTATTCTTTCTCATGTATTATGAAAAATTAAAGGTTCTATCCTAGGATCATGAAAGTATTACACATATATGATAAGAATTTGGTAAATATAGTGAAGAGTTTACCATTACACTTTAATTGATTTAATGACTATCCTGACATATTCATTGGTTTAATCATTTTAATTATGATGAATCTGTATCATAAAATACTAGACAGATTGGCTATATATCCAGTTTAGCTATTTAAAATGAGACCTCACATTGGTAGTTTGATATTTGGTGTATGCTTTCATGTGTGAATCTGCATGCATTAATTATCTATACATGATTATCTACATACTTCTAATGTATATATATGAATGTACACACATATTATTCAGAATTAACTTAGTATTATAGTTGAGACCAAGTTCATGAGAATACTCTACATATACCTTCAATCATAATAATGTTTACCACCAAGATATGGATGCTCCTTTTACAACAGAAATTTCACCATGATGTCAATATTCTCTTAATAATTCAGTAAGTTATGCTAAATATGAGCCTCTACTCTGTGCTGTCAGTCTTTCATAGAACACCTCTTAACTCTTGGTAGAAAAATGTCATTGTGGTCAAATATTAAGTCAATGTTTATGAACCTGTGGGTTGCCCCCCCCCCCTTGTGAGTCAAGTGACTCTTTCACAGAGGTCACCTAAGATCATTGAAAAATACAGATATTTACATTATGGTTCATAACAGTAACAAAATTCAGTGATAAAGTATCAGTGAAATAATTTTGTGGTTGAGAATTTCTACAACTTGAGGAACTGTATTAAAAGGTAATAGCATAAGCAGGGCGGTGGTGGCGCACGCCTTTAATCCCAGCACTTGGGAGGCAGAGGCAGGTGGATCTTTGTGAGTTCGAGGCCAGCCTGGTCTACAAAGCGAGTCCAGCACAGCCAGGGCTACACAGAGAAACCCTGTCTCGAAAAACCAAAAAAAAAAAAAAAAAAAAAACAACACAAACAAACAAAAAAAAGGTAATAGCACTAGGAATATTGAGAACCACTGTGTTAAATATTCTAATATTAAAGGGCTCATATTTTTACAATGTTATGTGAAACAAATAATGCCTTGAAATTCTAGGTTCAAAGCTGACTCATTGTTTTATTGCATAGTAGTTTAGTTTAATAGAAAGAGGAAGATGAACTTTTTTTAGAGTAATGTTTTAAACACAACAAAAATCCACAAACTTATTAGCATATATTGTTATTTCTTATTCCTGGTCATCTTATTTGTTGAATTTTTCCCATTTTAAATTTTGGGTGATATTACTTAGTTTATTATATGTTTTATACAATACAACATTTGGTGCATGCATTATTCTATGTACAGTTCATGAATTATATTGATAAATATGTAGCATGTTTCATTACTATAGTCAGCTTAGAAATGAAAAAAAAAATCTTCGTACATAGATAGCAACATTCCAGTTCATGGTGCTCAGCAATGATTCATGTTCACCAAGTGTTGACAAGGAAATAATGAGGTAAAGAGGAATGTCACCTCCCAAGAGTATCATGGGATGGAGGGGAAAAATATAATCCTATGGAAGACATTTAATATCTTCTTTAAAATGTGTATTTATTACTTCAAGTTACATCTCCATTATAGTGCCCTCTTTCCACCCCTCCTGGTTCCACCCTCCTACCCTCTCCTCCCTCTCCCACACATCCCATTTCTCCAGTGTGAAGTGTCCCTACATATCAGCCCCTCTCAGTTCAGTGGTCATAGGTCATATGAGGGCTAAGAGCATCCTCTTGCACTGGAGGCCTACATGGTAGCACCCCGAGGGAAAATTGTCCCACTAATAGGTAACAAAGTCTACATTCCTGATCGTTTTGGTGTGTTGGTTGTAGGATAGTCATCCTGTACTATCTGGCCAAAATCTAATTATAAGTGAGTAGATGCCATGCACATCTTTCTGAGTCTGGTTAACTCACTCAGGATGAGATTTTCTAGTTCCACCTATTTGCCTGCAAATTGCATGATTTTGTTGTTTCTTATAGCTGAGTAGTATTCCATTGTGTAGATGTACCACATTTTTTTAATCCATTCATCGGTTGAGGGACATCTGGGTTGTTTCCAGTTTCTAGCTATTACAAATAAGATTGCTATGAACATAGATGAGGATATATCCTTGTGGTTTGATGAGGAATCCCTTGGGTGGATACTCAGAAGTGGTATGGCTGGGTCTTGAGGAAGGGCTATTTCAAGTTTTCTAAGATATCGTCAGACTGATTTCCATAGGGGTTGTACAAGTTTGCATTCCCACCAGCAATGCAGGAGTGTTCCCTTTACTCCACAACCTTGCCAGCATGTGCTGTAATTTGAGTTTTTGATCTTAACCATTCTGATAGGTGTGAGATGGAATCTCAGAGTCATCTTGAATTGCATTTCTCTGATGAATCTAATAGAAAAGAAAGTGGGGAAAAGCCTCAAACTCATTGACACAGCTGACAACTTCCTGAACAGAATACCAACAGCTCAGGCTCTAAGACCAACAATCAATAAATGGGACCTCATGAAACTGAAAAGCTTCTGTAAGGCAAAGGACACTGTCATTTGAACAAAACGGCAACCTACAGATTTGGAAAAGATCTTTACCAACCCCACTTCCAACAGAGGGCTAATATCCATATTTTATAAACAACTCAAGAAATTAAATACCAAGAAACCAAATAATCCAATCAAAAAATGGGGAACAGAGCTAAACTGAGCATTCACAAAGGAGGCATCTCTAATGGCAGTGAGACACTTGAAGAAATGCTCGACATTTAATATCTCAACTATAGCTTATTTATGGAGAACCAACTAATGGGTTTCCATACGTAACTCGTATGGCTCTGCTATATCTATGAGCATGAAAGTCTGAAGTCACAGTATTTGGACTATAAATGAAACAATTTTCAGTTCTCCTAGGGAATTGTTATGGTTTGCAAAAATATAACACAAGACGGAAACAAAACAAAAAGAAACTACAACAACAACCCAAAGCAAAACCAAAACCAAAACCTCAACTTTGTGGACTTTCTCACCTATGATATCTTAACCATAAGTACATGTTTTAACCCAAGTGCCTGGATGAGTTCCTAAATCCATTGGCTTCTGTGTGCCACAGTGAGACTTTGGAGAACATAGCTGTGAACCTTCTGTCTGACCACTACTTCAAGATACCCATTAAGAACAAAAAGGCTAAGAGAAAAAACAAATGTATGAGCTGAAAAAGAAACACTTGGATTTATGGTTTTGTTCCCCTCCATTCCTAGGGGCTTGTATTCTTCTGTTTCTTCTCATGTTAATGAATATTGCTTACATAATTAGTGAATTGTAACCATACGAGCTGCTATAAGTCTTCAGCCATTTTGAATACATTTTTATTGAATGGAAAGGAAACATTGTTTCTTATCCATTGAAAAGTGTTCTAAATCCCACTTATGTGTGTTATTTTGCTCTGCCTCTGTGTTCTGGCCTGGTTACTCTGATTAATGTTGAGAGGCTGTGGAAATGACTTCCCAGGAAATCTTGACTGGGTAGGAACCCATCTGTCTTACATGGCTTAGTGCTAGTCCTGGCTTGAGGCTAAGGATAGATAACCTGAAACAGAATAAGAGACCCAAAGGAGAGGATTAAGTCACTAGATTAGTGGGGACCATATGCTCTTTAGAAGGTTCATGAAATTGCTCATTTCCATGGGAAAACTGTTTTTCTCTATCGCCTTGAAATTTTGTGGAGGAATAGTGCCACCTTGATTTCCTTTAAAATACTTATTAAAATCAATGTAGCAAGTAATCTCTCAAAATAACAGTACATGTGTTGTAGGTGCAAAAATGTTGAATTATGATTATGGAAGTACCTCCCCACTCATTTCACCTCCAGCTTCTTTTGCAACCTGATTTTTAATTTTTTTCTCTACTCTCTGTATTCTGAACCTCATCCTGTGTACCCTCTTCCTCTTGGTCCTGCTTTCTTTGATTTCCTTTCTTCTCAAATATTTTGAATTGTGTCACTAATATTGATTTCCTGACACCATGTCTTTTTTGGTTCACAAACACTAAGAGCTCACTCAGGTTTTTTTGCCCAAGGTCTCATAATTTATAACATATAAAATCGGAGACAGTGTTTTTTGAGAGAGTTTTATCCATGATTTTCTTGCCTCAATCTCTTAAACATGTGAGGTTATAGGTTGGTGCTATCCTAACTAGAAAAATGGGATTTGAAACTGGTTAACAGGGCATGCAAAATCCATATTCTTGCCTAACTTTACATGCTGCTTCCTTTTTTTTATGCTAAAAAAATGTGTATTTAGAATTAGCCAGCTGGAGTCAGTTTAGAGGATCTCAATTTTGTTGGCAACATTCAAAGGAACATAATCAGGAGCTACCTGAACATATGCCTTCCTGCCTCCCTCGAGTCTGATTAAGGTATTGACTTTGACCACATCAGTGTCATGGAGTCTCTTCACAGTCTGCTGCAATGGTTTTGGTTGGCCTTGACATCCACCATGAACATAAAGGCTGTTTTTGTTTTTTCTTCATGGCTGATGCGGTGGCCAAGGGGAACCTTGATTATGGCACAATAGTCAAGCTCATGTGTACAGGGGCAGTGTGGACTTATTTTCCTGGGGCTGTTCTTGAGAGGGGATTTGGGCTGCCTCCAGTGGCTCAGGGTCTTGGGCCACCTAAAGCCAAATGACTTATGTATCTTCTCTTAGTAAGTGTGGGCACCTTTAAGCACTGCCTTCGTGACTTTCAGAGTTTACAGAGGCCTACATTCTGGCTTCCACTTTGGGCAAAGCCTGAACTCCCTTTGTTGCTGCTAGCATCACCTTGGTGAGAGGCAGAATACCTTTTTTTCCTTTTCTTTTTTTTTTTCTCCACATAGTGTTTCTTGATGTATGACAAAGGAATATGATGAAATTTCCACAGAATGTGCATCATTCCTTTAAAAAGGAATGACTATATCATTTTTCAACAGCAGCATCTATTAAATGCAATATAAAATGTTAGAAAAATTGAATTACATCCATTATTGAAAAACCCAAACTTGGTTTTATTAAAACATAGCAGAAAATGACCTGGAATCTTCCTCCCTGAAGACTAGTTCTCGTGGTATCTGATAGTGCTGTGCAAGCTGCCAACGGAGAAAAGCAATCAACAGTCTTATCCAACTGTAAAGCTTATAAATCACAATGGCTAAAATGGTAAGACATACCCAAGGGCTCAGTGGTAGTACTTACATCTTAGAAGTAACCAATTCCCACACAGTAGAACAAAATTTATACTTGGTTTTGTAAACCTAACTAAGTACTCACAGCTGGTGAGGTCAATGACCCTAGAGGAGATTTACGTGCTTCCACATTTCCAAACCAGTATAATTCCCAGCTACAACCTAAATACCTGACTTTATAGCCACTGATAAATGGAGCTCTCACCCCTCATCAAAGAAGCCTCCATTTTCAACAGAGACCATTACAGAAATACACAATTGGCTAAAATACAGAGAACAACTGATGGATACCCACTTATAATTGATACATTTAAAACATTACCCCATACCTAAGACTCAGGTGACAAATTAGAAGAAAGTAAGACAAGATTGTAGGAACAAAGACTGAACATCTCTGCTGTAAAATGGTATTTTCTGTATAAGACAAGCAGCTGTTTCCATTAAATCTTAGCAATATAGTCACCTACTTAAGACCTTCAGATTGACAATCAGGTGATATCCCAAGAGGGGTGGGGAAAAATCTTTCAAGGCTCTACATGTAAATGGAGAGCTATAAGCAATATCTGCAAGGTGGAAATAATCCATCTTCTCCAAGGACAAGCCCCATAATAAGTTATACAATACCATGTATCCATCCCTAACCGTATACACATATGGGTAATACTAAATGAACTTAGGAGGTTATATTTACACACACACAATGAATTTGAAAGGGAGCAGGGGGAACGTGAAGTGACAAAGGAGGGATAGAGTGGGGTTGAAATTATATAAATGCATACCGGGATTAAATTCCCAAATAAAAATATAGGTTATAAAAACATGTTGATACTGGCATAAGTATACCTAAAACTGGGCTGGGGAAATGGCACGGTGGCTAAAGAGCTTGTTGTGCACACAGGAGGATCTTTGTTTGGACTCCAGAACCCATGCGAAGCAAGGTAAAGTAATAACATCTTTGTTAATCTATGGCTCTTCCATCAAGACCGAGATAGAGTTGAGACAATCTATCTCCAACAAGGTGAAAAGCGAGGACTGATATGACCATCCAGGTTGTTCTGTGATGTCCATATGTATACCCTAGTGTGTGTGCTCATTCATACATGAATACACATATGTATACACAAACCATGCATACACATACACACAGATATTTGTTAAGGGACATAGGAACATATTAGTCAAGTATTACTACATGTTTGTTACACCCTGTGTCTTACTCTTCTTCATACTTTTTATGTGAGGAGTGTGTTTCTAATAAAAATCCAGAAAATTGAAAACAAATTTTTTCTGAAATTTTTATTAATTATTGGGTCGGAATGATCAGGCCTTTCTGAATATAAAACATGTTAAGTTTAGTATCATTTCATGTGTTTTTCACATAAAAATTATTACAGTTTTCCAACCCCAAATACATAAACTTTAATGAAATGAAAGCCATTGATATTTGTCAGTCTTACTTATTAATTTAAAGACAATTGGGATGAGATTCTAAGAAGGTTAACAACCTGTCTGAAGCCATACAGTAACTGGTGCCTGATGACTAAGTCCATTACTCAGGGCTGAATCTCCTCTGAGTGTCTTCCACCTTCAGTGGTTTATCAAGCTTCTTTAATTTACATGTTAAATAATCACTTTGGTTCATTTGCTGCAGGAATACAAACACATCATTCTAACTTGTTATAAAATTACCATAAAAGCTCTGCAGTTCTCCTTACAGATTTATTATTTCTCAAGTTCCATTTGCCTTTTATGATATGGTACAGTGAATAAATCAATATATGTTGCTAATGTGAGATTAAGAGAGTATAGGAAATGCTCAACAATACTCTGAGTTTCAGAACATGTTACAACCCCCGCCCCCCGCAAATGTTGACATTGAGACAGCTGGAGAATCAGAAAATCTCTAGGACTCACACTGCATTCTTCCCTGAAGCAGGATATGAGAAAATCCTAGGCTACTTCTCTAATGTATGTCAC
Source organism: Lophiomys imhausi (assembly GCA_907164525.1). NCBI lineage: Eukaryota > Metazoa > Chordata > Mammalia > Rodentia > Muridae > Lophiomys > Lophiomys imhausi. The sequence continues at coordinate 572,662 of CAJQZJ010036177.1, forward strand.
AATCATACCGCAGGTTTCCTTTGCACACTCAGAACATAGCAAAGGAGAAGCAGAAGTCCTGAGAAGAATTTGAACATAAGGTTTTTATCATGTGTCTTCTTCCACCTTGTTATTATTAGAATACATACCCTTTCTCTATCATCTCACTCACTGAAAAACGGTTAGCAAAGACATATGTATCCCCATTTCTTTGATTTTTCGTATTTGAAAATTTCTATGTCCTAAAACTTATGATGAATTAAAATAACATTCTTTTCTCTTGTTGATCTGTTTTGCTATAGGGTTTCACCATGAGCTTAATACTGGGTAAAGGAAGAAAAGCATATATATTGAAATTATAAAGGATTATTGCAAATATAGGAGGAACTACAAAAATCAGTAAGATTTTCAACAATAGTATAATTTAAATAAGTCTGATATTTCATACATTCACATTGACTCTAGAAAAGTACAATGCAAATCTGTGCTGCTATCATTCATCTATTTGACACCCCAGTGACCTGATACCTTAAATTCAAAAAATCAAAAAAAGGGAAGAGGATGGGGGGTTGAGGGGGAAGAAGGTGGGAGGGTTGGACTGGAGGGGGGAGTAGGGAGGGGATTGTGATTGAGATGTAACTTGAAGAAATAAAAAATAAATTAAAAAACAAATAAAACAACCACATTACAAAAAAAGAAAGAAAGAAAAAGACATCAGAATCTCCTTACACTGTAAAAACTTTGATATCCTCCTTCTTGTCTCGGCGGTGTATAAATGCAAGGGTGGCTTCCAGAAAGATATTTCATCTTAGCACAAACTTGAAGAAAGTATTAAAGTTTGAGAAACCCTGTGGTAACAAATGGTAAAGAGTGTAAAGTGATCTATAACGGGATAAGCTGTAGAGAACAAAGACTGATTATTGAAGCATGATTACTCTCACCAAAATTACATATTTATGCTATTTGGAAAAGTAGTTTTATACAGACCATCAAAACAATCTAACTACAGCAAAGCCTTCTAGAGGCTCTACTTTTTACCTTAAAGTTAGAAAAGCTCTCTAATTACAGATAAGAATGACTGATAATGGATAATTTTATAATTGAAGCATTTTTTTTTATATTCAGAGAATAGTGAATAGACTGACTTGGAATAAGAGCCCTTTTTTTGCTCTACTCAATGTGCCAATCATGTTTCCTCCCCTTCCCTTTCCACTAGCTTCTCCCTCTGCTCTTCCTTTTCCTCATCCCTGTCATGTACAGATGTTAATACATCTCCCATGTGCTTATTTATTCTGGAATACTGCCTTTCGTCGATTAATCTCGCTTATTAACAGTGCTTTGCTTTCCTAGAAAAAACACACAGTTTCATTCTTCTGCTTCTTGCTTGGGTGATCATAGTATCCACTTGCCTGTGGTATCTGAAAAATGATTGCTATTGAGATGCTGGCAATACTGGATATTGCATTTGTTCAAGTACCCATGCAAATCTTCCAACAGAAGCAAATATGTGCATATTTCACAGGCCTAGAATGCAATTTTGCCCAAATACATCTATATTTTGAAGTGGTTATACATTTGTTGTTATCGTTATTTGTAAGTATGGGCAAATATAAGTTGAAGTTAATTTAAAACTCCACATTGTCTCTATCACATTTGATTTTAGATGAGTGAGTTCAGATTGGTTTTCACATTATTTTCACAAGGATATGAGATTCTTGCCGCAAAATTACAAGTACAGAGAAACAGTATCAAGAATCAAAGGGCAATCTTCCTAAACTAAATATAAACTTTCGTAATTGCAATACCACATTGTCTCATTACGAAATCACTCTCTAACATATATCCCTTATTAACAATATGACTCAGTCCTCTTCTGATGCTACAAATTAAGTTACAAAACTCGGGTTATCATTAAAAATACACATGTTAACTTAGGACCCACAATGTGAATGTAATTGTATTTTATGCAAGTTGAAAGGTACATTCTTTTTATATTATTATTCATTTATTTTTTCAAGTTAGAGTCCCACCCTCCCTCCCTTTTCCCTACCTCCATCCTCTCCTCCTTGGTTGAAGGAGCCTCCACATATCAAATCCCCCTCAATTCATCAGTCACATGAGGGCTAAGAGCTTCCTCTTGTACTGGGACCTGATAGGACAACCCAGCTAGGGAAAAGTTCATTGTTACCATTAACAATATTATAATCTATGAGATGTAGCTCAGTGGTGTGGCACCTACCAAACATATCTGAATTCCTGGGTTGAATAACTGGGAGGGGATGGAGAATGAGGCAAGATAATGAGTAGGTGAGGAAAGATGCATTTCTATTACAGAAGAATAATATAGCTCATTCTAAACAAATAAAAGTTTTTAGTGAACTTGTTATGAGAAATAGCCTCTAGAATTATAATGTTTTTCCTCTTCTTTTTTCTCCAATATTTTTATTTTACTTTCTGCATCAAATCATCCTGGCCTTTGCAGGTATTTTCCCCAATGGCAAACATGATACACAATGCCCTTCTCTCTGATCACCCTTTTTTGCTGCTCTTCCCTCTTCCCATAGTTAGCCCTCTCCTTGAGTTTCTCTACTGCTGTGTAGCTGTCGAACTAAATACATACCACTGTGTCTTTACCTGTTATCTACTTCTTAAACTCAGGGCTCGCACGGTCTTCCTTCCTTTTCTTTGCTTCCTCCTGATTGTCTTCTTATATATTAATCACTGCTTTCATTATCTATGTTTTACATGCTAAAACACCCTGTCTTAAGCAATTCTCCACATTCCCAAATATTTTATAGTTGTTGGACTGCTGCATTTTTCAGAGGGTAAATATTAAAATAAAATATATAAAAATTGTACATCATCAATTTTAATTCCACTAAGAACTAATCAATTTAAGGTTAATACCTTCCTGAAGCTACATTATCTGTTATACTTTTGTGAAAAGGAGAAAAGTGAACTAAAGCTGTTGTTGAAAAACTGTATGTTGAATACAGCATGAAAACAATGTCCATGATCGGAATTAAGTAGTAAAGTGGAATATTACTTTTTCACTAAAGCCATAGCCAACTGTTTTATATGTTATTTTTTTGTTTCTCATCAACAAGTGTCTTCCTTATTCATGAATGATTTTTTCAGCTCCTTCAGAGTATTGCTATACTTACTATCTTGTCTGGCCACAATGACAAGTAATTTGTTATCCATAAATGAAATATATGTATATATTTCTCTCATTATACATGACACTATATTGATATGTAACTGAAACAAAACTCAAGATATGTCTCTTTTGAATACTAACTATTTAAATGTGTATGACCTGTGTCTTTAATACATCCACCCTGCCCCATGGTCCTGTCTTTCAAGTGTTGTGATGTAGAGTCTAATGAGCAAAACATCTGTCCTCACAAAGCTATATCATTACTATGGTTGTCAATCGATTATCATGAATGAATTTTTCTTGAATGGTAGCTAATTCCCTTCTTGTTAACTCATATTTATTTTTCTTTGCCCTTCTGCTTTCTGTCCTGGGATAAAACAGTATGAAATCATTTACCACAACTCCATATACTGTTCTTGGATTTCTCAGGCACTATAGCAATGAGCCAAGTAAAGTTTTGTTTTGTATAAATAATAAATTTAAGGTATTCTGCTCTAGCAGAAGAAAATAGACTAACACTCTGTTTATATTTGAAAGTAGAATGAGAAATAGACTGATTGAACAGAAAATATGAAAGATAGGTTTCTCTTTTTTTCCTTTATTTTTTTATTTCTTCAAGTTACATCTCAATCGCAGTCCCCTCCCTATTCCCCCTCCAGTCCCACCCTCCCACCCTCAACCCCCCATCCTCTTCCCTTTTTTTTTCTTTTAAGTTTAAGGTATATCTTATTTCCCCCTACAGTTTCTCCTTTCAGTTCAACAAATGGCTCTTTCTCTTATAATAATAAATACAATACAGTACAACAGAGGTAGTTAGGCCACAGTTATGAGGGTTATATGGCTTAACATACATTCCCAATGACCAGTCCATATGTATTTGATACCTGACTTTAACATTCTACTATATCTAAACATCTCCATGAGTTTAAAGTTCTATATCTGACTCAACATTCATACTAATTGCAACACAATTTTAAAAGTATCTTCTTAGATGTATAACACTCTCTTGACTCCTCAACAACTCAAAATTTAATTATGAGACTTTATCTATCTGTTCTTCAATCACCTCAGAGATCTGAGAGGGATAAATATATCTGATTTTATAGGAAGTACAGGGTCTGCAGCTTCCCAAACTAAGAAATGACATACCTGTGGCTGCCTGGACAGTTCTCATTTTCTCTCCATACATTACAGCATCGTTCTTCAGTCGTTTGGCCCCGCTTCTCTGACAGACATTGATTGTAGAGCAGGGGTTATGAAGGACTTACCTATCCTGTCTTGGCAGAGCTAGGCTGTCGACTTACCTGCTTGCAGGTTTTGTCCTTTTTGGACAGCATTCTGTCTACAGTTGGAGCAAGGGGCTTTTCCTACCAAGAGATAGGCTTGCGACTAATTCAATCATCTCCCACTGGAGATTCTTCGATGCTCATCTTCTACTTGGAGGAGAATAGAGGGTGCTGTCAGGAGTTGATATGTCTTGATATAAAAAAATCTAAAGTTACGAAAACATCTTTGAATGCCATATTCTGCAGATCTCTTGAGGTTTTGGAAGAGGCCCTATCTATCTCTTATATTAGGGTAAGCAGATGTTGCTTGTCTCTTAGCAGGTTTATTTCTGATTAGCTTAGCAAGTAACTATAGTAGGCTGTCATAGTACCTAACAGAATGACTGGCTTGCATAACCATTAGTTTGCATTTCTTAGTTATCCTAAACAGTTCATGACAGTAATAAAAGGCCGAAACATCACATTTTATTTTTTTTCTTTACCTCCTAACCCTTCCATCCCATTTCTCTGGGGTGGGGTGTCCTTATATAACAGTCCCTCATCTCAGTTGAGAGGTCGTATGAGGGCCAAGAGCCTCTTCATTCATTGGGGATCTATGAAGCAGTACCATCAGTGAAAAGTGTCTCGTTGCCTGGGAGAGAGAACTACTAAACAAACATCAATAAGCATACAATAGATAAAAAAGACTAAAAAATAGAAAAAATATAACTAATATATAAAAAATAAAAATTAAAAATAAGAAGTCTATGTCCAAGTTCCCTTTGGTGTGTTAGTTGTACTATTGATACCTTCTACTATATAGCTAAATTCCTACTATAAGTGAATAGATGCCATATGTGTCCTTCTGAGTCTGGGTTAGTTCACTCAGGATGGTTCAAAGACCTTAACAGAAGGCTGGTCACACTAAATCTACTAGAAGAAAAAGTGGGAGAAACCCTCGAACTAATTGGCACAGGCGACAACTTCCTGAACAGAACACCAACAGCTCAGGACTTGAGATCAACAATCAATAAATGGGACCTCATGAAACTGAAAAGCTTCTGTAAGGCAAAGGACACTGTCATTCGAACAAAACGGCAGCCTACAGACTGGGAGAAAATCTTCACCAACACCACATCTGACAGAGGGCTAATATCCAAAATCTACAAAGAATTCAAGAAATTAAATGCCAAGAAACCAAATAATCCAATCAAAAAATGGGGGACAGAGCTAAATAGAGAATTCACAAAGGAGGAATCCCTAATGGCTGAGAGACACTTGAAGAAATGCTCAACATCCTTAATCATCAGAGAAATGCAACTCAAGACGACTCTGAGATTCCATCTCACACCTGTCAGAATGGCTAGGATCAAAAACTCAAATGACAGCACATGCTGGCAAGGGTGTGGAGAAATGGGTACCCTACTCCATTGCTGGTGGGAGTGCAGGCTTGTGCAACCACTATGGAGGTCAGTCTGGCGATATCTTAGAAAACTTGGAATAGCTCTGCCTCAGGACCCAGCCGTACCACTTCTGGGTATACACCCAAATGCCTCTTCACGGAATCATAAGGAAGTTTCCTCATCTATGTTTATAGCAGCCTTATTTGTAATAGCTAGAAACTGGAAACAACCCAGATGTCCCTCAACCGAAGAATGGGTTAAAAAACTGTGGTACATCGACACAATGGAATATTATTCAGCTATCAAGAACAATGAAATTATGCAATTTGCAGCCAAATGGATGGAACTAGAAAGATAGGTTTCAAATTGTGTTAATTCCAAATGAGCTGAGGGCATCATTATATTTCTTTCTGAAGCATTGCTGCTAACAACAATTGGCAATCTGGGTATGATTCACTACAAAAGAATGCAGAATACCTAGAAAAGTAAATAAATAAAATTGTCCTTGGTGGAAAGGAAAGTAGAACCATTGTAACACTAAATCCATGACCACTGTTTAACAAAAGGTCCTTTCCATTACTTTATTTAGAGTTCTTCAATAAACAAGGGCAGGCAGGAAAGTAGAGGGTCTCATATTTGGACTATAGTCTCCACTGTGCTATCCATGGGACAATCTTTTGTGCCATAATTTCAGATTTCCAAAAAACTCCATAGTTACATACTAGAATTACTCAAAGGTGCTTTGTTGAGTCTCATGAAAATTTTAAATAAGTGAACACATTCTGTTAAATAATTTTATATAGATTACCCCCTGCAATTGCTGATATTAACTGTATTCTTATAACAAAATCGAATTTTGTTAAAAAAGGTTGTTTTAGTTGGAAGCTGTGGCACTTACATATAGAGAATGCAATTAATTTCAAGCAGCCTACCCAATGGTAAATTTGAAAAATAAATAATACCAAGGCATATAACAACATATTCTAAACTCAACTGGAAACCAGACCAGAATGAAAATACATTAGAAAATAAACTGAATAACTGTGTAATAAATCAATAATAGACTTTATCCCCCCTCTTGATGTTTGCCGTCTGATGAGAAAACCTGATATATCCATAATCTGTCTATATATGGAGGTTATGTATTGACATCATGCAAAAATTAATATACTATGCATAAATTTCCATAATATTAATTTAATAAAAGAGATGTAGCAATAATTCTTATGACTTACATATTTTGAATATAAGACAGATTGAATTTCCAGAGCTTCTATGCTGTCATACTGAAAATACATTACAAATTTTGAGTTTATTTTCTCAACTTTGTTCACTAAATTTTGTCTGTGCAAATAATTTTTAATAAATGAACAGTTCTACTCTTTGACATAGATAGTAGACATGTATTTTGAAATCAATTACATATGTAATTATATGTAATATAATTAATATAATATCAATTAATGTAATTAATATAAAACATAAATATAAAATAATTATATATAATTGAATATATATTATATGATATAAATTATATAAAAATATATATGATTTCCCCTTCTCTTTACTCCCTCCAACACTTTTACATTAATACCACTTTCTCTCAAATACATGGCCTATTTTTCTTTAATTGTTGATACATGCACATGCACATACACACAGATTACTAAATATATAAATATAATCTCTTTAGTTTGTGTCATGTTACCTGTATATAATCTCAGGGAAGATCACTTAGTATTAGATAACTATTTGGGAGCTCTTCCCTGGGGCAGACCATTTCTCCCACTCAGAATTTTGCAGATGATCATTACTCGGTTTGTTTTTTTTAACACTTACTTATTACATCTCAAACACACCCACCTCTCTCCTCCCTTCCAGTTCCCATCCTCCCACCCTCCTCCCCCTCTCCCTCCTATCCTTCTCCCCTGGTGGAGGGGACCGCACATATCAACCCTACTCAGTTCATCTGTCACATGAAGGCTAAGAGCTTCCTCTTGCTCTGGGCCCTGACATGGCAGCTCAGCTAGGGTAAAGTGTCCCACTAACTGGTAACAAAGTCTATGACTGAGACTGACCTCTCTAGTTGTTAAGGGATCTGTATGAGAACCAATTTGCCTATCATCTATACTTGCATAAGGGTGTCTGGGTCTAGTCTAAGCTTTTTTCTTCTTTTTATGGTTAGTATTTCAGTCTCTGTAAGCATCTAGGGGCCTAGAATGGTTGGTTCTGATGATCTTCATGTGTTGATCTTTATTCCTCTGGGTTTCTGTATCCTCCTCCCTCTTATATAGGACTCTCAGTGCTCTACCTAATGTTTGACTATATGTCTCAGCATCTGTTTTGATTTGCTGCTGGGTGGAATTTCTCCTAGGATTGTTATGCTAGGCTCCTATTCCTTTAGGTCTGTGGGTTGTAGGATAGCTATCTTGTACTTTATGTCTAAAATCCAGTTATAAGTGATTATATGCCATGTGTAACTTCCTGGGTCTTCGTTAAATCACTCAGGATGGCCTTTTCTAGTTCCATCCATTTGATTGCAAATTGCATGTTTTCCTTTTTTGTTGTTGTTGTTTGTTGGTTTCCATAGCTGAGTAGTATTTCATTGTGTAAATGTACCACAGTTTTTTCTTAATCCATTCTTCACTTGAAGGGTAGGTATCTGGGTATCTGGGTTGTTTCCAGTTCTCACTATTTTGAATAAAGATGCTATGAATATAGTTGAGCTGATGTCCTTGTGGTTTGATGAAGAATCTTTGGGATATATGCCCAAGAATGGTAAGGTGGGGTCTTGAGGTAGAATTTATCTCAGTTTTCTGAGATATTGCCAGATTGATTGGCATAGTGGTTGTACAAGTTTGCACTCCTACCAGCAATGGAGGAGTGTTCCCTTTCTCCACAACTTCGCCAGTATGTACTTGTTTTTGATCTTAGCCATTCTGATGTGTGTGACATTGAATCTGAGTCATTTTCAGTTGCATTTCCCTGATGACTAAGGATGTTGAACATTTCTTCAAGTGTCTCTCTGACACTAGAGATTCCTCTTCATTGAATTTTCGGTATAGCTCTGTACTTCATTTTTTGATTGGATTATTAGGTTGCTTTGTGCTTAATTTCTTGAATTCTTTGTAAATTTTGGATATTAGCCCTTTGTTGGATGTGGGATTGGTGAAGATCTTTTTCCAATCTGTAGGCTGCTGTTTTGTTCTAATGACAGTGTCCTTTTCCTTACAGAAGCTTTCAGTTCCATTAGATTCCATTTATTGATTGTTGGTCTTAGACCGTGAGCTATTGGTGTTCTGTTCAGGAAGTAGTCACCTGTACCAATGAGTTTGAGGCTTTGCCTCACTTTCTCTTCTATAAGATTTATTCTTTATCTATGGTTGAGGCCCAATGAGCTATCCCCCACTTGATGTTAGCATGTCTATTGTGTGGTTGTTCAGATCTTGTCTAGGCAGCATTGTTGATGAGATTGCATGGGTGTAGTCTCTTTGACATTTCTAGGAGACACATTCTCACATTTTTGAGATTTCATTCTCACAACCAACTTCTTTCTCCTTCTGCTGTTACAGTCTTTCTGCCCATGTTTCACAATAGTCTTTAAGCCTTAAGTGTAAGAGTTAGTTTGTAGATCTTTGGATTTGGACCAGGAACGTCACAATCTCTTGTTCTCTGCTTTGTGATCTACTGTAGTTTTATGTAATATTCTCCATTTTGTGCACTTATCTGTGGATATAAACTTATTAGGAAGAGTGGTAAAGAATAAGTACAGAAGAAAGAGACAGAATGGTAACATAGCACTAAGGATGTCTGAAAAAGTCATAAATCATTACCTTATCTGTCTACATAAAATCACATATAAAATACAATATGTGTCTGTGCTTTTATCCACATATATAGTATAAATGCAAACTTCCAATCTGGGCTGACAATTCTCCTTCAAAGAGGCATAGACTAACTAGAAACATCCACAACACCAGGTATGAGAAGCTTCCCTATTGGTCAGAAATATTCAAGAGATAAACCAAATAGTACAAGCTATTACTGTTGGTCTTCGTTGCCTCCTAGTGGTATAAAGTAAGTTCCTAATGAGGAAGACAACATGCACTTTGGACACAGAACAGAAGACTAAGCTTTATTAATCATACATATTTTTATTCATTCTGATTGATTTTCAATTATGTGAAACAACTCTACCCTTAATAAGTACAATAAGCTAATAATTATTTTGTGGTGTTGAAAATAGCTATGCTAATTAAAAACACAGATAGTTGTTTGAACAAAGATGGAAGCACTCTCATATACTTCAAAATGTGCATATTTGTTTTACAGTTTTAATTTTAGGTGAGCTTTTTTCAGCTTAACTGTGTATAAAATAATTTGTTTGTCACCCAAATTAAAACTGGGCTATAGTAATTCACATTTTATTAATGTTTTATTTAATGTCTTCTAGATCTAAGTAGTCTTTGTCACCATGGAGGACTGCATTGTACTCTCTTCCATTTTCATTAAATGTACTTTGTACCTTATGGGATATATGTGCTGCATTAGGACCTCAGTCTATTTAATTATAACAGGATGTTTCTTTAATTTAGCAAGTTCCACAGAGGAATAAGACATAAGTAATTTACAGACCATCACTGCACTCAATATTTGCGGTTATGACAACTTTGGATTTTCTCATCTCCAAAGAAAACAAAATGACTGCTAAGAAAAGATTCAGTAAAACCTCGAATATGACAGGGTAATCTTTCATATATGGGGAAAGTGCTTACTTTGTTTCAAACAAAGCATTACCAGCTGCAGTTGTTCTGACCACACTTGTTGGTAGCATGCTTCTGGTGTTTGCAGTTTTGTGTTGGTTCCTCTGGTATTGTTAAGGCAGACATGTATGTTGGAGCAAACACTTAAGTTGAAGTTTCAAAGAATATGAGACTACAAAGAATTTTTCCCCCTCTTCTTAAGTATTTAATTTAGATAAGAATTTTCAAAGCCTTGATTATATTTTCTGCTGCAAATGTATTATTTATAGGTATAATTAAGAAAAAGATAAATTATAGGAATACCATCTAGATGAATGTCTCCCTTAATGGTTTTTTGTGAGCAACTTCTTTCCATTTGATAGCACAGAATTGTCTATTGTGTTTTATGGTTTCTTTGCTACCCACCTAGAGTTACATTTCCCAGAAAAAAAGGAGATTACTCCTAGATAACAAATTACTGCAACAGCTTTGTGTTTTCCTTAACACACACACACACACACACACACACACACACACACACACACACACA
>CAJQZJ010036177.1:583770-644249 GCA_907164525.1 Lophiomys imhausi
ACACACACACACACACACACACACACACACACACACACACACACACACACACACACACCAGAATGTTGGCACCTCAGAGACGGCACGTGCCTTGACAGTAGTTAGTGCCCATTAATGTTTTGTTCAGGATCCTCCATAATCTCCCATTTCACACACAATCAAAATCAAAACCCACAAAAAGCTTTCCAAAGCTCCTTATATGTTAACTCCTTCTGATTCCTACCAAGGCCTTCTCAGTGTTCTCTTTCTCAGCCACTCCTACCCTTTAGTTATCCCTCGAATCTTACATCTAGATTCTAGTTTCTGTGGCAACAAAACATCATCTACAAATCACAGAGGAAAACAACTATGGCTTAGTCCACTTTTGCTATTTTATAATACACTACCTGAAATTGGATAATGCATAAATAACATGAATTTGATTTCTACAGTTATAATGGGTAGGGCATCTGAGCAAAGCATCCACCATTTTCACATCTGTAGAGAGTCGATTCTTTCTGGTTCTAAAATGCCGTCATGACGCTATATCCTCATGTGGCAGAATAGTAGGAAAGCAAAATGGTAAGAACACTTAGTAAAGCTTCATTTGTAAGAGTATTCATCTAGGCATGAGTTCAGAGCCCTCATGACTTGATCATTTCCAACAGCCCATGCCTTTAAAAATCTATTACATTGAACATAATGTTTAACCTGTAAATATTGGTGTAACTACATTTGAATCAGAGCATACTGTCTTTTATGCCCACAGATCCTGAGTCATGAATTTGGGAAGGAAACACTGTGGGGGTGGTTTGTCATTTTCTTGGAACCAATTTATAGATACTGTGTTAGAGAACATGGTGCTAGTGGTTTGGAATCATCCAATGGCTTGTCACTTACAGATTCAGAAATTGATCATGACAGAGAGCTTGGGGCACTGTTTTTCTCTGTGTGGCCTTCCAAATGTGCATCTAGCATATCAAATAGGTCTGCCTTCGCAAAGCATGTTGACTGAACTGCAAGCTTCAATCAAAATGCTAAGAAAAGAAGGAAGAACATATTGTGCTTCATCTGGAAACATCAAATGACGTTTCCTTCACAGTCTCTTCATTAACACCATCATCACATCTGGACGAAGGAAAAAGGGGTAGGAGATAAAAAAAATGCTCTTATCAAAATTATACACTGCCTTGGGAACACTTATTTTTCTTATTCAAAAGATCAGAAACATTGAACACACTAGACCAAACTTTAAATACTGTCCACCCCCCCCCGCCTTAAGTTCCAAGATTGGCTGATGTCCTAGTGTTCTATGTGTTCCCTCTATGATGGGGCAGGTACTCTGTAGTGGTCTCTAGCTTATAAATTTTCTTATGTGTTTTACCATATTTCTAAATCATTGCTGTTGATATCTCAAGCTGATTTTTTTATTGCTTCCCATTTTAAACATTATTTCTCTGGGAGTGATTTCTAAAACTATCTAGATCTCACTGTAAACTAGTTTTATATAATCTAAGACTTGTTTTGTGATTTCACTTGGATATTTGATGGATATCAAAAAATTACGAAGCCAAAATTTAATTTTCTTTTCTTCCTCAATTATTCTTTTTCTATTGTTCTTTCTACTGTTTTTGTGAGTAGTACTGCCTTCTACACTACAAATCAAATCAACAAATTTTATCTCCAGAATATTCTATGAATTTGTCCATTCTTTGCATCTTTCATTATGGTTATATTCTAAGCCATTATAAATTCTATCTTCAATTACTTAAGTAGTTTCCCAACCTGTCTAATGTGGCAGAAAAGACTTACAGTTCACTACATATTTAAACACAGTTTCCACCATGTAGAAGTTATTTTGCCTACCATTCAGGCATAGTCTTTTATAGTTCTTTGCATTAGTAAAGTAGAGAGATGTGATGTTTTCTTATGAGAAGGTTATTTATCCCAATAGATAATGTTAATTTGGAAAGAAATTGGTTTAAAAACCCAGTGGCTTCTTATAGTCCATAATTTACTACTCACTATCTAAAAGCAAGTGATTATGAAGCTCTAGGGATTGAGGAGCCAAGAGATGAAAATCTGATATGCTAAGTCACTGTATTTAAAAGTGCTATGTAAGTAAATATCCTGTCTTGGAAAACAAAATAAAGCAGCAGCAAAACATCTTCCACTGTGTTTCATACATCAAAGTAATGACCTTTTAACTCATTCTGTGTCCAATAATTTAGTGCTGTACATTCTAAGTCTCAGTAAGAGCCAGAGAAAGTAACTCAAAAAAACATAGAATAAAAAAAATGAAGTAAAATGAAACACTATAAATATATCCGGGATGGAAAACAAACTTAGTAAAGAAGGAGCATTAGTAATGAGAAATAGAGAAAGAAAAAATGAAAGCAGACATAAATGAATCCTTATTGATGATAACATTAAATTGAGTGGGTCGAACCATCCAAATAAAATATACCAGTAGTGTGTGTATATGATTGTGTATTTAAAGAGGAGCCTGGGAAGGTAGATGCCTCCATAAGAGCTTGCTGTATGAACATGAGGACCCGAGTTTTGTCCCCAGCACCCTGTGAAAGATTAGGCAAAGTAGCATTCTGTGATCCCAGTACTTAGTAGCCTGAGCTTGGAGATAGATACATAGAGCTTGATAGTCAGCCAGGCTGTTCAAGTGTGGAAGTTCCAAGTACAATGGCAGAGACGAGGTCTCCAAAAATAATGTGGAGAGCAACTGAGAAAGACATCTGACCTCTATACACATGTGCACATGTAATCTCACACGTATGCACACACGAGCATATTTTGCACATATCCACACAAGAACATATAGGAACAAAAAGAATAAATATTTTTAAAAAGATAAGAAAAAATCAAAATTAAACTGAAGAGTCTCAGCTTCTTCGGGAAACAGTCGTCAAACATGTGTGCAGTGTACTTCATTTTGATGTCAAATTCTCTTCACCAACTTATTCTTTGTTCAGAGCCTCCTATAAAGTCTGGCTCTATACTATCCATTGTCCTTTGCAATATTAAAATGAGTCAAAACTTCTTGTCATGTTCACAGCCTGGGATCACTTATTTAGTATGTGGTGGGCCTCTGGATCACAGGTATCAGCATCACCGAAGAATTTGTTGAAAAGGCAAACATAGGCCCCCTTTCAAGTCCAGTGAAAACAGCTGTTTTTCTCTATCCTTCCATTTTCCTATAGAGGTTTTCCATTTACATAAATTGATTGCCACTACTCAGTTGATCATTCTGATTCCTAAGCATTCTCTGCCTTCTGAGACTGTTACTATTTTCCTTGGGGCTGGGAGTACTTTTCTCTTCTGTATTTGAAAATAATGGATTCATTCTAGCGTTCAGATTTCAATCTGTCGTAGGTAATAATCTCTGATTCTTTTTGTGTGTTTTTTTCAACTGTCAAAAGCCAGTTGAAAAGACACTTTTTCATCATTCAAAGCTATTTCATTGCCTGTGTCTTTTTTTTCTCTTACTTTGTCCCAAATGTTGTCTTCAAAATTAATTATAATTGTCTTCCATTACCTTGAGAGGTCATTGGTCTTTCCCTTTTTATGTATTCTCCTTCCTCCAGAGGTGCTTCCCTTTCAGCAGTCCTACAACAGTGGCACACACATAAGAGAGTGCATATTCATTGGAATGACTACACTTGTACTTTAAAACTTTTGTTTTAACTGGATACTGGGGCTCATATGGCTTAACACGTAATTCCTCATTTGTATATCAGGGTAAGGAAGATTCACATGAGTTCAAGGTTAGACTGGACTACATAACAATTACTGGATTGTTGGAGACTAAAGAGTGAGACAAGTTCATTTTAATTTTTAAAATTTATTTTCTATTAAATTTGTTTTGAATATATTAGATATCATAAATCTTCACAAATCATCTCTCAGTCACATATTTGAAAACATAGGTGATCATTCTTGAATTATAACTTTTATCATTCTTCCTCTGATTTCCCTGCTAAAGATATAAGTATAGAAAATATTTTCAGGAATGTTCATTGTCATTAAAATATACTAATGCACTTGAAAAAAAAGTCAACTACCAGTTGACAGGAAATAGGATACTTGAACAGTTTATCTAAGCTAACATGGATAATTAATGTGTAATATTCTTTAAATATACAACATAAGATAATAAATAGCATGACTGAGCTAAATAAAAAGTGCATATTTGCAACAGTTACATGAATTTATACAATCTATTTGCATGTATACATAAGTGATATTAGAAAGTATCTAGTAGGATAGTTATCCTGCACTATATATCTAACTGAGAGGAGCTGACATGTAGGGTCACTCCACATCGGAGGAGTGAGATGGGGTGGGAGAGGGAAGAGAGGGTGGGAGGGTGGAACCAGGAGGGGTGGAAAGAAGGTACTATGATGGAGATGTAACTTGATGTAATAAATAAACATAATAATAATAATAATGAAAATATATAGTAAATCTGAATATGTTAGGATTTTTTCAAAATTGTGTATAGCTGGGATGTTTGTATTCTTGTATATTTGAAAGATATACTCAATCAGTAACTAAACACTTTACAATTTTTCGAAAACATACACACATATATTTAAAATAGAAAGTATATGCAGGAGTTTGTCCTTTGTTAGTAAGAAATTAAAAAGTAAAAGATTATAATGTGGATAAACAAGGATTATATAGTGTTGTGCATCAACTATAATAACTATGGCCTAATTTAAAATTGCTGCTTTCCAGTTTTGTTAAAATGTCTTCTGTTGAATACCAATTATTCACTGTTTTCATAAAAAACAGTACATTCATTAATAACTTGAAGTATAAAGCATTATAGTTTGTATGCACGAGTTCAATTTGTTGCTAAAGTGTTATATACCACTCTTGGCTAGTTTGCTATAATCATTTTAGCTGAGCATTTCCCATTTACCCTATTCATTTTCCAATGGCAATTTTGCAAATGTACTTGGAAATATATTAAAACATGAAGCAAGATTGTGTTAACAAAATACATTTCACATTTTGTATGCCTTACTTGAATTTCTGTCATATACATTTTAACATTAGTTTTAAGCTGATAATGAGACTACTATTTTTCTTTTTTAAAATTTGAAGCTATAACAATAAAGAAGAAGGATTACACGTAATAATTTGGAAATGAAAGAAAGCAAACCAAACTAAGGTCACTATAAACTATTTTAAGGAGGCTTAATAAATACCATTTGTCCATGAATAATACAAATTGAGAATATGATAATGCCATTATCTTGTATATGCATGAGTTTAAATGTGCTAAGCAGAAACAAGAAAATTAAAACTTTATCAAACTGGGATTTGAATGAAAGAAAACATGATGATGGATACTGTCTTTGTGCTCTTAGAAACAGTATCTAAAGTCTTTCAATTTTTAAATTTATTTTTTATTTCTTCAAGATACATCTCCATCACAATCCCCTCCCTTTCCTCCCCTCCAGTCCCACCCTCACACCCTCTTCCTCCTCAACCCACCTACCCCTTCCTTTTTTTAAGATTAAGATATATCTTTTTCCCCCCAACAGCTCCCCCTTTCAGTTCAACAAATGGCTCTTTCTCAATGTTCTAAAGGGTATTTGATAAAGCAAGAGTGATTGGTTAGAGGGAATTTAGCATGGCTTTGCAGTTAGTATTAAGTAACAAACAAATAAAAACAACTATTGGGTTTTCACTTCATGAATCTATATAACTTAATGAAGATAGCTCCAATATTTGGATATTCACAGTGAATTTTAGAAATCAAGGTTGATAGTGTGTTTCTTCCTATTCTGACTCATTCATGGCAGATTATAACTGCTGCCCTACATAACCAGCAGACAGCATTTACTGAATGGTAGTTCAGTGCAAATTTTTGTCCTCCTATGTTTCCTCTTTTTACTTTTATCTATCAGTCTGTGGGATAAGCACCTTTTTATTTATAATTTCTAACCATGGTTTGTGGACTTAAATATAATTCTTACAAAACCTGGATTTATTCTAACTGCCCTAAGCAAAAGAGTTGGGATCCTAAGCAAGCTGTTGAATTTGTAATAAATACATTCACACATACTATACTTTGGAAAAATATTTCAATATTTTCACATTTTTATACCCCGACACTATCAGTATACTTTCTTTTCTGAATTCTCAAACTCTGAGTACTAGAAAAAATATGGTAAGTCTTCTCTTTGTCTTGTGGTATTATGGTACGTTGGTTATCATTGTTTTGGCCATTACATTCTGGCTTTCACTATCTCAGCATGGTGACTCACCACCATACACACAAAAAAAAGCAAAACAAAACAATTTTTTAAAAAAACCCACCAAAACAAAATAGAATAAAACAAAACCAAACCCCATTTCTTCTATTCTTATTTAGTAGTACTAGCACCTGTAATACATAGACCAAAAATAGTCAGTCCATCACACAGTGGATTAATAAGTGTATAGTGTGTTACAGGCTGAGTTTGGTTGCCTTATAAAGTTGTAAAAAGTATCTATAACAGCAAATGCCAAGGGGCAAGATGGTGGTGACTGGCACAGACACATTTGAGCAAGGAGAAATCAGCTGGATCACCATAGAGATATAGTTGTGTTAAACAGCAATGTAAGAATCTCAAACCTGAGTGGGGTCACCTGCCAAACCCAGGGACAATAAAAGTCTCTATGCTAGACTTCCATACACTCAGAAAAACAGAACTGTACAAAAAATATGACTAATTAAATTATTTAACCACTATTTAGATTATATTTAATTGGTTTGGCAGACATTAATCTTTAAGCAGCCGTTACAAAAAAGTACACAGACACCATGTGCATTTTAACAAGCCTTGGCCTGAACTGTGCAATCTTGGCCCATCTAAGCTAGCTCTTAATTCTGTTACACAAATATGACTCCATATATACATACATCCCCTTGGACTGCCATTCTCTACGATATGTCGATGTTCCTGGCCATGTGGACTGAGGTTCTGTTTTCTAACCCATGGTGTGTGTCTTCTTCTTCCTGCTGCTCTTGGCTGGAATGCCTTCTTCTTCCTGCTGCTGGCTGGAATGCTTTAATTCTCTGTCTAAATTGCAGGCTTCCTGCTCTAATCCCAGAAAGTCCCACCTTTCTCTGTCTTTGCCCAATCTCAGGCCTCGGCATTTTATTTAACCAATCAGAGTCAATGTAAGTAACAGACAGCAAGCAGGACCAATTAATTAACATTTAGAATGCTTAACACTACCCCAACAATTCCCTCCTTTTGTCTAAAAAAAAGGCTAAATTTTTAACTCATATAGTAAAAACAATAAGAGCAAATATGAAACAATCAAGAAAACCATATATAAAAGTTATGCACATAATGCTTAGTCTATTTGTACCAGGCAATCTTGAAGAAGAAAAAAATAATCTATCTTGGTGTGTCTAAAGTTCTGAACCTAAATAATTTCTATCATATACTATATTTATAAAGCTAAAGATTTTATTTAGACTTGAAAATATCCATTTAAATCCTAAACAACTCAAGTTCAATTGAAATTTCATAACTATTATGCCTTCAACCCCATCAGAGACATAAGAAGGGATAAAGTTATTATTTAAGTGAGTAGGAAGCATAGAGGAACAGCTTCCAAAAAGAAAAAAATAACAGTTTGCTTCCTATACAGTCCCAAATATCTCTCCATACCGTTGGAGCATCATCTTCAGCCTTCTGGCCAAGCATTTTTAACAGACTAAATTGTGCAGCAGGAAATAAGGATTTTCCCATTCTGTCTCTGCAGAATCAGGACATCAACTTACCTGCATTTAAGCTCTGGTCCATCTTTGGACTGTGTATAGTCTGTTGAGAGAGCAGGGGCATGTTTACCCAATAAGAATTATCTTCTGATGGGAGATTTCTTTTTGAGGAATTGTCTCCTGATGGGATATTTCTTTTTTTGATTCTCATTGTCTTCTTCCATATCAAATGGGAGCTGTCAGGAGCTGACTGTCTTAATTCAAACAATTCTTAAAATAATAAAAACATCTTTAAATGCCATTTTCTGTATGTCTCTGAGGATTTTGAAGACATCTATTTTTTTATAAATCTATTTATCTTTGAACAAGCAAACTGTATATTTTAACCATTTACTATCTGTTTAACCTATTAACTCTATTTTGTGATAAATTGTTTGTTTGTTTGTTTGTTTGTTTTGGTTTTTTGAGACAAGGTTTCTCTGTAGCTCTGGTTGTCCTGGACTCGCTTTGTAGACCAGGCTGGCCTCGAACTCACAGTGATCCACCTGCCTCTGCCTCCCAAGTGCTGGGATTAAAGGTGTGCGCCACCGCACCTGGCTTATTTTGTGATAAATTAAGACTACTATTTGACATGACCAGAAGCTCAACTGGCCAACTTATAATATCCAGACTCCTAAATAGATTGCAATAGCAACCCATAAAAGGATCGGAAGTAAACCTATACTTCTAAATGATTTGTATAGGCACAATACCTTATATATGACTTATAAACTTCTGTACCAACGAATCAAACTTTATCTTATTTTTGTATCAGTATACAAAATTCTATACCAATGTATCAAAAAATAACCTTATTTAAAGAATAACAATAATTTTAAGTTTCAGAGCAGATAATCTATCCTTATATCTTATCATTTCTATATTATATACATATATTCCCCCTCTTTTTCTTTTCAAGTCTTTCCCCCCATATAAGAGAGAAAGAAGGATAGGGAAAGGAAAAAGAGATCTTCAAGTATAACTTTCTACACCTTGCTTAACAAGACCATATAACAATTTGTAGCCATTACCCCTAAACAACATCTATAACACATCAAATGGCCAAAGAATCATCCACTCCACTTTTTGGGAATGGGACGTTGCTCTCTTAAAACTACTTCCTGCTGAATTGGGTCGCAGAAAACCTGTTTAGGGGCCCAAAAAAAAATGGTTAAGCAAGTAAATTGTAACATTTGTTGTCCAGTCTCTAAGTTCTCAGCAATTTGAATGTCCTGAGCAGTTTGTAGTCTAGACTTTGGGTAGGAAAGTTCAGGGCTTTATTGCTGTCTTGTCTGGAACAGTCTTTGAGGGTAGGCCATCTCAGCAAGCTGTTTGAAATTCTTTGGATGCAGATTTTTGAGGAAACAGCTATTGAGGCAGTCTATGAGTCTGGATCATACGGGAGACTTGTCTTATCTTCTTTGGACTCTGGTCCCATTGTTCTGAAGATATATAATTTCTCACAAGTAACATATAGTTCTGCAATTACTAAAATGCCTTGGATGTGCAGGATGAACAAATCAATTAAGGAATATTTTCTGTTCTTCATTTGAACAGAAGAAAGACATTTGTAAGTCTCCATTTATGCCATATGAAAGGATGGCATGTAATAGTATTACATATATATGCTATATATATATATATATAAAATCTATTTTAAATTGAAAATACAGCATAAGACTGTATTGAGTTTAAGTATTCTCCTCTACAGTTGACATAAATTTATTAATTGATTAGAACAGGTTTATTCTGTGTTGTTCTGTTTTTTGTAGATTAGGTTGGCCTCAAACTCAAAAGGAACCAATCTGTCTCTGTCTTTGTGTCCCATGTTTTGGGAACAAAAGTATGCATTTATATATTTCTTCTTTCATTTTCTCCTTTCTTTGGAGATTTAATTTCTATGTGGATTTATCTATCCTTATTGAGACAGGGTTTCTCTTTGTAGCTTGGGCTGTCTTGATTTGCTCTGTAGAGCTCTGTAGATTTAGATTGGCCTCGAACACACAAGGAACCTGTTGTTTCCTTGTCTCCCAAGTTTTGAGATCAAGGTATAAACTTAAGTAATGGAATTACCCTTATTAAACAATAACATTACTTAAACCATTTTTTTATTAGTTGGAGTTCCAATTCGCCCATGGAAGCTCCATTCTTAAGGAGATGCTATTTTATGTTAGCTTTTCTTAACTGTTGGCTATGGGAGGCATGCAGTTTGCAAGTTCTTCCCAAGCCTAATTCTGGGTCCTTACATTGGTTAACAGAATATATTTCTTTCTCTCTTTATTTTTTCCCCAGAGACAGGATTTCTCTGTATAGCCTTGTCCTGGACTCACTTTGTACACCAGGCTAGCCTTGAACTCACAAAGATTAGCCTGCTTCTGTCTCCAAAGTTCTGGGATTAAAGGTGTGCACCACCATACCCAGAGATTAGCATATCTCTTTTAGGGGCAAAATGCCTCTTGAAACCAGTTCTCCAGCGGGAGCTCCACACCTAAGGAGACTGGGTTGTGACCCCTTTCTCTTTACATAAATTTAAGATTACGTGTATTTATCCCTTAAATCAATAAGGACGTTATTAAACTTAACATCAAAGAAAAATGTGCCATTTTTTAATTCTAGACTATCTTTAGTAAGCAGTCTTGTCTTCTCAGCAGGGTTCCTGCCCTGCGTCATTGTTTAAACAAAGCTGGTCTAGAATCCAGAGATCTGCCTGCTTCTTCCTCTAGTATGATGGGATTAAGGGATTAAGGGTGTGTGCCAGTACCACCCTGCTCAAATATTTCACTTAAATCCCAGATTTTGTATCTCTGTAACCCAGAGAGCAATCTTGAATTGTAATGACAATTCGAAATATGCCCAAAACCTTAAAAAGTCTCAGGTTTTAGCAATTCCAAACAAGAAAAACATCCTTTCTACCTCCTGATATAGAGAAATTAAAGACATCTAAACAAAAATCAAGCAAAGAAACAACATTCCAAAAGCCTTGGCATGTCTAACCATGCCATCCCATGCTGCAATTAAAGCTTTGTTCATTATTACTTGGAATCTAATTGCAACTGTATTTCATTGATGGACCTTTACCAGATAGCCCTGAGAAGCACCTCATAGCCAGGGAGCTCTTAGCTCCAGCTGCCATCAATGTTGCCTTATTTATCAGTAAAGGCCTCCCTCTTTCCTTCATTAGCAACCACATGGGCCCTTCCCTAGCCCCTTGTCTCCAAATGGGTCCTGTGACTCAGTTCAAGAGCCACATAGTCCAAGAGTCCTTCAGTAAGTCTTCTGGCCTCCAAGACCCTTCACTAGTACAATAAACCCAGATCATCCTCACATAGCAGGAACACAAGAAAATGATGATAAACTGACATATCATTTATGAAAATGATAGAGTCCTTAAAAGAAGAAGATAAATTCCCTTAAGGATATAAAGAAATCACAATTCAACAGATGAAAGCTATGGAGAATTCCATCAAAGACTTTCAAATAAACTCAGTCAAACAAGAGTGGGAAAGAGACAAAGCTATGAAAGAATTGAATCAAAGACAACCAAATTGGAGCAGGAAATGGATTAAACAGTTCAAGAGCTGAAATTGGAAATGGAAGCAACAAAGAAAACACAAGCAGAGACAATCCTGGAGGTGGAAGACCAAGGAAAGAGAACAGGAACTACAGACATGAGTACCAAAAATAGCATAAAGAGATGAAAGACAGGATCTCAGGCATGGAAGATTCGATTGAAGAAATCAGTACAACAACCAAAGAAAATGAGAAATATAAAAAATTCCTCACCCACAACATCCAAGAAATCAAGGACTCAATGAAAAGAAGGAACCCGAATTATAGTGTACTTGAAGAGAAGATTCACAACTACAAGGTCCAAGAAATATTTTCAACAAAATTGTAGAAAAAAAATTCCCAAACCTAAAGAAACAGATGCCAGTAAAAAAGAGGCATACAGAACACCAAATAGATTAGAACAGAAAAGAAATCCCTCCCACTACATAATTGAAACTCCAAACAAACAGAACAAATAAAGAATATTAAAAGCTGTAAGAGAAAAAGGTCAAGTAACATATAATGGCAGAGTCATCAGAAATACCCCTGACTTCTCAGAAACTTTAAAAGCCAGAAGGGCCAGGGCAGACATCCTACAAACCCTAAGGGACCAAAGGTGCCAGCCCAAACTACTATACCCAGCAAAATTTTCAATAACCATAGATAGAGAAAACAAGATATTCCATGACAAAACAAAATTTAAACAATATCTATCCACAAATCCACCTCTACAGAAGATCCTAGAAGGAAAACTCCAACCCAGAGAAGATAACGAAACAGAGAAATAATGAGACTAACAGAGGTCATGAACCAAATGACCTAACAGATATCTATAGAATGTTTCACCCAAATTCTAAAGAATGTACTTTCTTTTCATCACCTCAGGGAACCTTCTTCAAAATTGGTCATATAGTCAATCACCAAGAAAGCCTCAACAAATGCAAGAAAATTGAAATAACCCCTTGTATCTTATCGGACCACTGTGAATTAAAGCTGGATTTCAACAACAAAAATATCTAAAAGACTACACATTCATGGAAATTAAACAACTCTCTACTCAGTGACCACTGGGGTCAGGGAACAAACAAATTAGGATATCAAAGACTTCTTAAAATCCAATGAAAACAAAGGCATGACATATCCAAACCTATGGGACACAATGAAGGAGCACCAAGTGACTTCAAAAAGAAAATGGTGACAGCACATATTAGCAATTTAACAGCAAGAAATGGAAGCACTATGAAAAAAAAAAAAAACACTCCTAAGGAGAGTAGATGGAAGGAAATCATCACACTCAGGGCTGAAATCAATAACTTAGAAACAAAATGAACAATACAAAGAATCAACAAAACCACGAGTTAGTTCTTTGAGAAAAATCAACAAAATAGACAAACCTTTAGCCAAATTAACTAAAAGGCAGAGGGAAAAATACCCAAATCAACAAAATCAGAAATTAAAAGGAAGAAATAATAACAGACATAGAGGAAATACAAAGAATCTTTAGGTCTTACTTCAAAAACCTGTACTCCACAAGATTTGAAAACCTAAGCAAATTGATAATCTTCTTGATAGAGTCCATCTACAAAAGTTAAATCAGGATCAGGTTAACAAATCCACAAGCTGAAAGAAAAAAAAAAAAAACATGATTGTCATGCTTGATGGTGAAAAAGCATTTGGAAAAAATCCAACACTCCTTCATGCTAAAAGTCCTAGAGAGAGCCAGCTTGAAAGGACCTTACCTAGAAATAATAAAGGCAATATACAGCAAGACAGTAGTCAACATCAATTTAAATGAAAAGAAACTTAAAACATCTCCTCTAAAATCAGGGACTAGGCAAGGATGCCCACTCTCTCCATATCTCTTCAATATCATACTTGAATTCCTAGCTAGTACAGTAAGACAGCTAAAGATCAAGGGGATGCAAATTGGAAAGTAAGAAGTGAAAGTATCCTTATTAGCAGATGATATGATAGTATATATAAGTTACCCCAAAAAATTATACCAGAGAACTCCTACAACTGAAAAACACCTTCAGCAAGGTGGCTCTATATAAAATTAATTCAAAATAATTAGTAGTCCTTCTTTATACAAAAGATAAATGGGCTGAGAAAGAAGTCAGGGAAACAACATGCTTCACAATAGCCACAAACAATATAAAATACCTGGGGGTAACTCTAACCAAGCAACTGAAAGAGCTGTACAACAAGAACTTCAAGTCCTTGAAGAAAGAATTTGAAGAGACATCAGAAGATGGAAAGATCTTCCATGCTCATGGATAGGTAAGATCAACATAATAAAAATGGCCATCCTATGAAAGCAATATAAACATTCAATGGAATTCCTATCAAAATACTAACACAATTCTTTACATACCTTGAAAGAACAATTCTCAACTTCATATGGAAAAAACAAAGAATCCAGAATAGCTAAATCAATCTTGTATTAAAAAAAAAAAAAAAACCATCTGGAGGTATCACCATTTCAGATTTCAAGCTGTACTACAGAACAATGGAAATAAAAACAGCATGTTACTGGTATAGAAACATGCCAATTGATCATCAGAATCAAATCAAAGACCCAGAAATAAACCCACACACCTATGGTTACTTAATTTTTGACAAAGAAGCCAAAATCATAAAATAGAAAAAGGAAAGCATCTTCAACAAATGGTGCTAGACTGATTCCATGTCAACATGGAAAAGAGTGCAAATAGACATAGATTTGTTACTTTGCACAATGCTTAAGTCCAAGTTGATCAAAGACCTTAACATAAAGCCCAACAAACTAAATCTAATAGAATAGAAAGTGGGGAAAATCCTCAGACTCATTGGCACAGGTGACAACTTCCTGAACAGAACACCAATAGTTTAGGCTCTAAGACCAGCAATCAATAAATGGGACCTTACGAAACTGAAAAGCTTCTGTAAGGCAAAGGACACTGTCATTCAAATAAAATGGCAACCTACAGATTGGGAACAGATCTTTACCAATCTAACAGAGGGCTAATATCCAAAAATTATAAAAATCTCAAGAAACCAAATAGTCCAGTCAAAATATGTCAAAATACCTCAGTACAGAGCTAAACTGAGAATTCACAAAAGAGGAATTTCTGATGGCCAAGAGACACTTGAAGAATGCTCAACATCCTTAATCATCAGAGAAATGGGATGCAAGACCATTCTGAAATTCCATTTCACACCTGTCAGAATGACTAAGATCAAAAACTTAGATGACAGCTAATGCTGGGGAAGTTTTGGAGAAAGGAGAACACTCCTCTGTTGCTGGTGGGAGTGCAAACTTGTACAACCACTATGCAAATCAGTCTGGAGATTTGGTGATTTAGAAAACTTGGAATAGCTCTACCTCAAGACCCAGCCATACCACTCCCGAGCTATACATACAAATGATTCCTCACCAAACCACAAGGACATCTCCTCAACTATGTTCATAGCAGCTTTATTTGTAATAGCTAAAAATTGGAAAATAACCAAAATGTCCTGAAACCGATGAATGGATAAAAAAATACTGTGGTACATTTACACAATGGAATACTATTCAGCCATCAAAAACAAAGAAATCATGCAATTTGCTGCCATATGGATGAAGCTAGAAAAGTTGATCCCAAGTGAGCTAATCCAGACCCAGAAATATGTGCATGGCATGTATTCACTTATAACTGGATTTTAACCATATAGTACAGGATAACTATCCTAAAACCAACAGACCGAAAGGAACAGGAACATGGAGTTTGTTACCTGCTTGTGGGACACTTAGCCCTAGTGGAGCTGCCATGTCAGTCCCCAGTGCAATTGGAAGCTCTTAGAACTCATATGGCTGATGAACTGAGGTGGGCTTATATGTGGGGCCACCCCACACCAGAGGGGTAGGGTAGGGGGAGAGGTGTAAAGGGTAGAAGTGTGGGACTGAGAGGGGTAGAGAGAGGGGACTATGATGGAGATGTAACTTGAAGTAACAGATAAACAAAATAAAATAATTCAGTAAATATCACAAATGAAGACAAAGCCTGCTAGTGCACAATGGACCATAACTTGAAAATAGAATTCTTTTAATTTAAAAGGACTTGCCTGTAGTAGAAGCCATTCAGATAAAGCCAAGAACAACCAATGTTTTAAAACAGATTACTTTCCAGAAGGAAGAAGAATGTCTAATGTACATTTATGATTGCAAGTGGGCTATGATCCAGTGTAAGATAGTTCTAGTTTTTTGTGGAATAATGAAAATGGAACAAGCATATTAAGAATTTAATACTTGTTTATATAAGATTACAAAAATGAAATTTCCATTTTAGAGTCAACATTATCCATTAATGATTCAATTATTATAGTAGCATTTTATACATTGGAAAAAGAATAAACAGACAATCTCTGGTTACAATTATTCTATTCTGTCATCCATGGCTTCTGTGGATCCATCTGAACATGTAGATTTAAATATTTATTCCATACCTATTTCTTGCTGATAATGTTGGTCAGCATACATCTTCTGAATTATAAAGCCAAATTTATGGTTCACCATATGTTGATGGTCCTTAAATGTAGGAGGACTAAGGTTTGCCATTGAGCAGAAACAAGGCCTGCTGTTAAATAGAGCATGCATGCATGGCTGGCCTTCCACATGCAGCTGACCTGAGAGACCTGCCTGGGCATGCCTTAACATGCCTGACCTGAGACCTGACTGGAGATTGATGATGCCACACCAGGTAGGGAGACAAGAGCCAATGAGGAAGAGCACCAGCAGCTTTCAGTTTGGGATCCAATGGGACTCTGGGTGGAGGTTTTAAAGGGAACCCCCTCTTTTGGAAATAAATGAGTCTGCTTTTGCCTATTACCAGAATCCCAGAATCTGGATCTTGATTCTGTGCCAGCTCATCCCACCCCCAATAGTCCTGGGGATGTGCCCCAACATTTGGCCCCCAACATGGTCTCTTTACCCATGTGGGTGTGGGTTTTGACTACAGCTGGGTCATCACAACTGCTGCTTTGTTTGTTTGTTTGTTTTGTTTTCTGTTTGTTTGTTTGTTTGTTTTTGGGCACTCAATTTTCCATCGAACAGTGGTAGTTTCCTTGTTTGTCGATTGCCCATTGCCTGGAACTCTTCCTCGTGTTCGGCACCACACATGCCCCCTCCAGCAGTTTCTCAGTGAGCTGGCCTGTCAAGGTGATCTATGTTATATGTTCTTTTCTCCTGCAATCTGTAAGTGCAGGTGGACCTCTCCTTTTCTCTTTCGTTGGTCTGTTGGTTTGTCTCCTTTTCTCTTTGTTAATCTGTTGGTTTGTCTCACACTGGAGGGAATGTTCCTATTTTTTGTTTGAATTGTGGTTATATGTCTTTGATTTTCCCTTTATTGGGAGATAGAAAGGATATTTTTCTGGTTTGAAATTGCTAAAATGTGAGAGATTTTTAAGGATTTTGGACATATTTGGAATGTCACTACAGTCCAGAGTTGTTCCCTGAGTTAGAGTTACTGTTATCTAGGATTTAAGTGAAATGTTTGAGCAGGGCGGTGGTAACACACACCCTTAATCCTAACATACAAGAGCTATTGGTTTTTCAAGCTAGGAAGACAGGCTCAATTTTACTTTCTGGTTCCACCCCAGGAGATGGAATTATCAATTGGCCACCCGCCAAGGGCCTTTTGTACTCCTGAGACACTTTCTAGGTATATGGTGTAACAAGCCATGGAAGTCCCCCACTGAGCTCAGAATTCTCAGTCTGATACACACCTTTCGTTTCTCTTTGTTTTGTCACTTTCCTTTGTGTGGGTGCGGTTTTTCTACTCATGGGCAATCTCCTGTTTCATTGTTAGGAACCCCAAATTCGGGCTCTGAAGTCTCTTTTGAAGACAAGAGGCCTTAAAGTTAAATCAGGAGATATTGAGGCCTTTTGGAATGAGGCTGTTGCCCTTGTCCCATGGGTTTCGCCTGAGAACATGTGGGACACTGACCTATGGATGTGGATTCTATTCTTGGCTAGAAAGAGGGAGGTACAATCAGGCATTACCCTGTCCATCCCCTTGGTCCCTATCCTTTCAGGCATCATTGGCATCCTTAAATCTTCCTCTCCTGAGGAAGTGATTGCTGCCCATAATAAACATTTCCAAGAGCAAGCCGCTATCAATCTGTCCATAACATCCCTTCCCCCATCTCTTGAAGCTATGGAGGGAGCTGACTAGGAAGATTATGCGGAGGAAGGTAGCAGTTCTCCTCCCACTCCTACTAAGACAACCTCATCACTGATCACTGGGGACCTCCCCCTATACCTTGTCAACTGCCAGTCCACCCCTACAATACCTGTGGCATGAGCTCTGAGCCCCTGCAGCAGAATGGCCTACCATCCCAGCTTCAGCTCCCCCTTCTCATGACCCACATGTTACTTCCCCATTGCTTCCTTCTGTTACCCATTTTCCCCCTTGGGGCTATGGGACCTGAGGGGAGGCATTACCGGTTAATGTTTGCCCAGATGCTACTAATCAGCCATGGGTCCCCAGTCCCTTGGCTGACCTAGCACTTATCAGAAAAGCTACCAAAAAGTCAGGACCTGACTCTCCCTATTTTGAACAAGTTCTATGTCAATGGTCAATGCAATTACAGACTCACTATGACTGGTGTAGTCTCCTGAAAGCAGTCCTAGAGTCTGCTGGTGGTCTGATTATTATCACCAGACAGAAGCACAAACTCATCTTGAAGTTAAAGTCAGGTACCAAATACATATGGACTGGACATTGGGAATGTACGCTAAGCCATATAACCCTCACAACCGTGGCCTAATTACCTCTGTTGTTTTGTATTGTATCTATTATTATAAGAGAAAGAACCATTTGTTGGACTGAAAAGGGGAACTGTTGGGGGAAATAAGATATACCTTAAACTTAAAAAAAAGGAAGAGAATGGGGGAGTTGAAGGTGGGAGAGTGGGACTGGAGGGGGGATAGGGAGGGGAATGCAATTGAGATGTAACTTGAAGAAATAAAAAAATAAATTATTATTAAAAAAAAGAAAGGAATGGAAATTTTTAAAAGACCCCCTTGGCAGACACAGTGGAGCCAGGTCAGCTAGGTTCCAGGAACTTAGCTGACCATGAAAAGGGTGGAACCAAGAATGAAGATCAGTCGAGTCATGAGCCCCGGGGGGTTCCAGGAACTAGCTGACAACAAAGCACATGACTATTATGGGACCTGGGTTTCAGGAACTGGCTGACCACAAAATAGATGGTGAAATAAGATTAGATTCATTCCTGAGAAAAACAAGTATAGGGTGTTTTTCTGCTGACTAACTAAATAATGGGCTGGTACTTTCCACTTGTGATTTCGCCCACCCCCTTGATTTGTTTTTTTCTTTTAAAACCTTCACTCCCCAGCAGCTAAGGGTTGAAACTCCTCTACCCCTGCGGGGATATGAGTTTCGGCCTCAGCGTGCTGATCCCGAAATAAACCTCTTAAGGATTGTATCAAGATGGTCTCTTGCAAGTTTTTGGGTGGCCTTGATATCCCGAGTCTCGGGTGAGGGACTTCCATTCTTTCATTCTCAATCTCCAATATGGCCTTAATGTTACCCTGGAGATGCTGACTGGGCGTGGCAACTTTATTGACCCCCATCTCCCAAGCCACTATCGGACTACATGCTTAGTATCAACAGATCTCTGATCTGGCCTTTAGAGCCCTCAAAGCATGCACCCCTCGTGACCTGTCCATCTACTTCCATAATCTGGTTCAACAATCAGGAGAGCCATTTACTGAAACTGAGGCTCTGTGATTCCCGAATTGGAAATTCAAACTGGGCTACGCCATTACTGGTGTGGGAGGCCTACCACAACAACTCTACGTCCTGTACATTGGAAAGACCTAGATGGGAACCAAAGTTCATTTTATCCTACAGTTGCTGATGTCCCCCATAACCTTTGTTGAAGACACATCCTTGAGGACATGGGAGTCATCCTAATGACTGACATAAAGTGGACTTGGTCAAACGAATTCTTCAATTACTCTGTTCTACTAAGGGAAAACATTTCTAAACTTAATGAGACCAGGGTCCCAGTGCTTTCCCTCGATATGGGGTTCATAGGACAGATTTGGAATAACATCAAAAAATTATTTGACCCCTCCTGGATAGTCATGCCATTATAGGAGGGATTGTTGTCATACTAATCATTCTGCTTAAGTGTCTTATACAGCACATCATCCAACAACGCTACATCAACAAGACTACCCTACAGGTGCTCATGGCTCTAGAAGGCCCAGACCACAGCCTACCCAAAGAGGTGATACCAGTCTGGCAAACAGAGATTTGTGAACCTCTGTTTAATGCCCTACACACCCTATGCACTCTCCAGGGATGCCTCCCTTTGAGGACCAGTAGTCAATGACAGGTAAGAATCTGTTCCACAGGTCAACCTAAGACAGACAGGGTCCATTATGCTGGGGATCCCTAAGGTGGGGTCAACAAGATCAGAGCATAAGAACTCTGGTTCACACTGAGTTGCAAAAAAAAGACAAATTAAAGATAAAAACAAAAGGGTGAATATGTAGGAGGAATAAGGTCTGCCATTGAGCAGAAACAAGGCCTGCTCTTAAATAGCGCATGCATGGTTGGTCTTCCACATGCAGCTGACCTGAGAGACCTGCCTGGGCATGACCGAACATGCCTGGTCTGAGACCTGCCTGGAGATTGATGACGCCACACTGGGTAGTGAGACACGAGCCAATGAAGAAGAGCAGCAACAGCCTGCAGTTTGGGAGCCAATGGGACTCTGGGTGGAGGTTAGACAAAATAGTCTAGCTCTTCTTGATCAGAGGGTTAGGCGCTTTTCAGTTGTACTTAAAGCTACCATATACCTTCCAATGATGTTATGCAAGGTAGAGTACCAACAGTGACCTCTGTTGGAAAACAGTAGGAATGATAGAGACAAAATTTACACACCCATTCCACTATATGGTAACAATGGGCAGAATGGCTTAATTAGTGACACCTTTGCCAGTGTCCCAGCGTAGCAATAAAGGACATGTATCAGTTAGCACAAAGTATATTTATAGTTTCATTTTTGTGTAGTTTCTGTCTACCTCAGCAACTATGAACTTTGATCAGTATGGAGAGCTTAAACATCACATGAAGCTCAACAGAATCATACAATATAGGCCCTTAGAGGCTTACAGAAACTGAAACACTGACCAAAAAAGGAAAAAAAAAGCACATATAGATTAGACCTAGCCCCTCCATACATATATAGATGATAGGCAATTTGACTTTAATATAGATCTCTTAGCAAGTGGTTGTGGTGATGAGCAGACAATGTCTGTCATGGGCTAGGTCTGGTCTTTTCTATTATCTAGCAAGAACTTAGTGGGACATCTTACTCTAGTAGGATGCCATGTTGGGCATCAGTGCAAAAGAAAGCTCTTAGCCATCTTGTAACTGTTGATCTGATGGAATTTGATACAAATGGAAGTTTAATAAGAGTGGGGAGTGGGACTCCCCTTCAAATAGGACCTCTCCCTCACTCAAGGAGAAGGTGAGGGGAGTGAGGGGAAAGATGGTGGGAGGGTGGGACTGGAAGGGGTAGAGGGAGGGTGCTGTGTGACCAAGATGTAACTTGAATAAATAAATAAATGGTAATTTTAAAAATATATAAGATTTGTTTCAGTTTAAAAATGCTTTATAATTCTCCCTTTTAAATCCTTTCTTGTTATCCTTTTTTATTTAGTCATTTTGCCATCATATAATTCAAAGGATAATATTCTTGTCCTTACCAAACTTGAATATTTTAAAATTATATAGGATTTCTAAATGTGGGGAGTCATTCTAAGCTTTTTTTATTTTTGGTTACCCATAGTAGTCTTCCAACAAAATCAATATTTCTCAAGGTCCTCTAAAAAGGTAGAAAAATCAAAAGTGCAACACTGGGAATTCAGTTGGAATGTTACTGCTATGTACTTAACTGCCTGTCTTTTCACTCAGGTTTTCTACTAAGAGGGCTGGAGTCTAGTGATCAGGACTGATTCATGTAAGTACCACCTCTGAATTCACTCACAAGTCAGCAATAGAAGTCAGCTACACTAAAGAAAATAACTGAAATCAATTATTGGTGCTTTTATAGCCTAATTTTGTTGCCATCTAAGTGCAGATAAATAGAAAATCTACTTTTTATTATACCTCACCTACAACTTTTAATAAATATTAATGCTCATGACTGTGGCTGACCTCCCCCTAGACTTAAAATCAATAGTTCTTGATTAAGGTCTTTTGGTCAGCATTTCAAAGCTGAAGCCTCACTATTTATTCCCATGGCCTATTCTCTGAACCTTAAACAGGTTAACAGTAGGGCTATTAAGAAGAACAAAACATTGGAATAAAACTGATCACCTAACAACAGATAAGCAGGGAGGAGACCTTTATATTTACATAGGTTATATGCTATTTTAATTAATTTTTATCACTTTTGAATTCAATTCTCATTATCATTTTTAATGACTATGAAAGACACTGCTGAGAGCCTCTTTATGGCATGCAAGTTAAGGGTAGTAATTAAATATATATATATATATATATATGTGTGTGTGTGTGTGTTGCATATAACATAAAATTAAATATGTATTTAAATATATATAATTATATGCAATATATTTAAATATATAATAATTTGCCAAAATATATTGCATATAATTATATATTAAATATAATATTATATAAGTGTGTGTATCGATTCTATAAATTCTTATTGACCATTCTTGTTGGTTACAGCCAAATTCACAATCTATCAGAAATGAATCACTAATTTTAGCTACTAACAAAATGGAGGAGAGGTGGGAGTCTTTGATGGAGATGAAGGTTTTCTTATCCCAGGTATAAAAGCACAAATCAGTGGCCACTAGAACCAACAAAAGCCAGTGGTTTCTGGGTCTTTTGAGTCAAGAAATTCTAAGAATAAATTTAACAAAGAAGAAGATGAGTTGAAGGACTTTGATTATAGAATTACATGCAAAAGCTCCAGGCAAGGAACAAAGACAGAGCTCTTGAATGAGAGAGTGAGTCTAGTAGGAGTACTATAGAGATACTCTACTCGTTTAGGGCTGTTTATTGAGTTTATGCTGAAAACTAGCAGAAGGCATAGGAGATGAGCTGATCAGTAGTCTAGTTGGCCCACCTATAGTATTGAGTCTCTCAATTCTGGAAATATCCTCACACATAGCTTCTAGGCACTATTGCTTTTGCAAAAAGAAGAAAGTAATAAGAAAGCACAACAGAAACCAAAACCCCTTCTGTCACTTTGAGTCACCAGGCAGGACAAAATCAAGGACATTTATGGCTTCTGGACAATAATAAAGGTCCATTCCCCTAAACTTCCTGACCAATTTCTATCATGAACAAGTTTAGGGTCAGCATTTTCTCTGTTAATCATAATACATTTTTCCCTTAAGACATCTCTTTAGGCATATTTACTCTTTAGAAGAACACCAATCCTGGTGTTCAGTATTCTGTTACACACTGGAGACTACACAAGAGTGAGGGGGATAAAGATTGTACAGGCTAGAGGAACACTGTTAGTAAACAGAGACTTCTAGTAACAGCAGGTCTGTTCTATTCAAGAACTCACAACAACTGTAGTTACCTTTAGAAAACCTATACAAGAGCAATTCAGTTAAAGTTCCTGATTGGGAAGAGGTTTTCCAGGCCCATCCCTAGTTGAGAGGTATTTAAAGATGATAACTTCTAGGGGAAGGGGAGGTAATTTTTTTCGAGGATGTTCTTTCTTGTTTTCTATGGTCCAAACAAGGTCCAAACTCACCTACTCATAGACAAAACTAACTATACTCAATGAACTATAAAGAAAAAGAGAGGGTATAAAATAGGGAGGGAGCTGTAGGGGAATCTGGTAGAAGTGGAAGATGAGGAATAAGGTAGGTGTTATCAAAGTACATTGTGTATATGTATGGAATTATCAAAAAATAGGTAAACTAGATAAAAATTTAAGTTGATAGCACAATATTACTTGTTTCATAGAGATTATGACATCAAAGAATTTGAAGACAACTAGGTAATTGTTTTGAAGTAATAAAGAATGAAAGCATATGCTTAACTAGAACAGAGGGTACAAAATTGGGAAATGTTACCAGTACATAAAAAGTACACGATAAAAGTTTGAGATTTCATAAACTTGGCATCTGTTCTGATAATCTAAAAGCCTTCCTATCTGCAATGGCACCAACTAGAACTACTTAAAGTTAGCGAGATTTCCTTCAGCCCTATATAAAGAAACAAGTTTGAGTTCAGTGCTGATGTACAGATCCCAACAAGCACCTGAGGATAAAATAGGATTTAGTAAATAAGATGCCAAAGGAGAAAAAGAAAAATTAAAGCAACAAAGAAAAAGGCAAGCTTTAGAAATCTGGACATTTACAGAAATATCCTTTTACCCTTCCATGTGGAAAGGATAGTAAAAAAAACTCTTGAATACTAAAACCACTGTGGGCCAGGCTTACACTCACATACCATTAACCATTTCTCCATTCTTTTAATAAAAACCATAGTCCAGTTGTAATGTTTCTTCTATTCTTTAAGCTCATGAACAATCCAATCATATGAACACAGTTTTAACTGTATGGGTAGTTTATAAATACCTGATTTATGTGTGTTTTGAGCTTAGAGTACCTGGCTCAACTTCATAGTCCTTAACTGCTCCCTTTGCAAAAGTAATGGGGACCCAATTTGACAAACATAGGTGTAAAACCTTTAAACTTAAAATAGAAAGTATGAACTCTTAGATAATAATCTAGATAGAGGCTGAGATGATAAATAATATACTTAGGTTGCCATGCAAGCATGAAGACCCAAATTCCTTCTCCAGCTGCTATATAGAAAAGAAAAAAATCAGAAGCCCAGTGTGGTGGCATGCATTTGTAAACCTAATGCTGGGTAAGAAGAAACAGAATGGTCCCTGACCAATCAATTTAGCCTAAACAGTGAGCTTCATTGTTTCCCAGGGACGTGCCTAGGACCTTTGTGGGCAGGGATGAGCTGGCATGGAATCAAGGACCCATATTCCAGGAGTCCAGTAAGTGGCAAAAGCAGACTCATTTATTTCAAAAAGAAGGGGTTCCCTTTATAACCTCCACCTAGAGTTCACTCAGAGTCTCATTGGCTCTCAAACTGCAGGCTGCTGCTTCTCGTTCTCATTGGCTAGTGTCTCACTACCCCATGTGGCGTCATCAATCTACTGGCTGGTCTCAGGCCAGCCATGCTGGTGCATGCCCAGGCAGATCTCTCAGGTCAGCTGCAGGTGGAAGCCCAGCCACACATATGATATTTAACAGCAGGCCTTGTTTCTGCTCAATGGCAGACCTTGTTCCTTCTACATATTTACCCTTTTGTTTTATTTTTAATTTTTTGCAACTCAGTGGGAACCAGAGTTCTTACACTCTAATCTTGTTGACCCCACCTCAGGGACCGCCAGTATAATGGACTGTGCCTGTCTTAGGTTGAACTGCCGAACATATTCTTACCATCAATGACTACCAGTCCTCAAAGGATGGCATCCCTGGAGAGTGCATGGGGAGTGTAGGGTATTCTCCAGAGGCTTCATGGATCTCTGTGAGCCAGGCCCATATCACCTGTTTGGGTGGGCTATGGTCTGGGCGTTCCAGAGCCATGAGCACCTGCAAGGTAGTCTTGTTGACGCAGGGTTGCTGGGCAATGTGCTGTATAAGACACTTCAGCAGAATGATTAGTATGACCACAATCCCTCCCATAATGGCATAGGTGACTATCCAGGAGGGGTCAAAAATTTTTTGATGTTAATTTTATTTTTTTAGCAACTTAGTGGGAACCAGAGTTCTTATGCTCTGATCTTGTTGAATCCACCTCAGCCCCCCCACTCCCCCGTATAATTGACTGTGCATGTCACAGTAAGAGATTCTATAATGAAAATCACAATGGTTAACTCCTAAGCAACAGCTTTGCAGGTTGAATTACAGTCTCAAAGCACATGCATACACTTGCACAGCACCCATGAACTCGCAGATATATATACCCATACAAACACACATCTTAATAGTATATTGTGATTCAATCAGTATTAGAAATTTTAATTGTATGTGTATGTGAATATATTCACATATTAAAGTGCTTTGCTTAGTTTCATTAAGCTCAAAGATAAGAAAGACAAATACAGGCCAGAGAGACAGTTCATCAGCTAAGAACACTTGCTGATCTTTCAGAGGACCAAGTTTCAATTCCTAGCACCCACATGGTGGTTCACAGCTGTCTGTAACCCAAAGTTTTTTGGGATCCAGGACCCTCATCTGGCTTCTATGCGCACCAGGCACACAACTGGTGTAAAGATATGCATGCAAGAAAAACATGAAAATAAATTTTAACAAAGAAGCATAAATAACTACATGTATCTTTATTAAGAAAATTATTCTTGTCATAGTCCAACAGCCATTGGCTGAATTTAAATTAAGTCCTATTTGTGTAAACTTGTCAAGCTTGGAAACCCACTACTGTCCTTAGTAGTCGGGCACTCCTCTTGAATGTCTCCTGGGATTATAAAGACCTTTATTCTTCCTTACATTTTCAATATCTATAGTCTATGACAATGTGACACATAGCACAGAAATTTTAAAGTTCTGTAGGATTTGGAATATTATAAAATGGTAAACAACAAATGCAGCTAAGTATTTTTCGATTAAGCATGTATTTCATCTGAAGCATAAATTTAAAACTCCACAAAATGCAAAGTCATAATCTATCCTAGAGGTAACAAGCTGATTACATAATAATTTCATACTTAATACAGAATTAGAACATTTCTGATAACCATGTTAAAGTGTGGAATAAAAACAGGCACCTATGAATTATCAAGCTTTGTTGCCATCAAGAGGTTCCTGCTGACATGAAAATGCCTGTGTAGTTTACTGAAAAAAAGGTCTTTTATTTTGTAATTGGTAGTTAGAAAATAATTTGATATATTGAAAATGTTTGCTGAAATTATGAAATAGGAGCTGAATGTCACATCTTATATGTGTGGTTGCTGTTTTCAATATGTACATATTTTATTACTTAGAATGCTGAGCTCACTCAATCGTATGTTCTAAAGAAAAGTAATGGAACCTAATAAAAGCCTGTTTTACTGTATAAGTTTTACCCATTACTCATGGTATTTCTTTTATGATCACCCCCTTTCATTTTTGACTTAACGCTAAAGTTTCAAGCCAAATACTATCTTCTCATTGCCACCCTCTTCTTCCTTCTTTCATTTTCCTCTACTTTCATGGAGATACTCTGTTATGTTTTAAGTTTTCAGCCACCTAGATCAATACACAAAAATGAATACAGATAAGCAAACCCTGTTCCATAATGCTATATGGATCTTATTTATTGTAAAACAATAATCTCTGGAAATAATTTACAATGAGGAATTCATCCCTGATATAATATAAATAATGTATTATCATTTAAAAGAATATTGAAGATTATTGTTAATACCAATATTAGTATATTTAATGAGTCTGAAAAACACTAAATGGATATTCTGTAAAATTATTAATTTGGATGCAGTGATAAAAATGACTATTAGATAATGAGAGATCAGGTCCTAATAGCTCATGTTCTTCATGAATTTTTTATTTCACCTTTATAGCAATATCACACAACTGTTGTGAAGTTTGTCTTCAAACACAAAACCTGAAACTCAAATTCTTGAGTTTTTTGACCATGGTGAAACAGTTAAACTGTACAGCAAACTCATCAATCCAGGTGATCCTTTTGTAGAACAGAATATGGTATTTCCCTCCCCACCACATACATGCATGCATGTACACAAATGTAAAGAAAACTCAAAAATGAACCTACGATGACCAATGTACCTAGGGTGCATAATTTGATTGATGTGCATGGTGAACACAGAGATAGTTATGAAAATGTAAACAAAAGTAGTATATTGTGGACTATATTGTTTGATTGACTCTTTGATATTCCTGAAGAAGGGAAAAATTCTGTTTCTCAGCATATTTCTAAAACTATTCATCTTTTCTCCATTTTCTTTCATTCTATCCCCACACCTCCATCCATTCCTAAACATGGAGAGCCTCCAGTCTTGTATCTTTATTCCATATGTATTTCTGGGTGTCTGATTTCTAAGTGTTATTACCTGCTACTTCACCTTTAAAACTCTTTAATACACCAAGGTCAAATTATGAGACCTAAACATCCTGTGCCCCTTATCCTTCCTTCCTTCATTCTCCTTTAACTCAGGAACAGCTCTATCTGGGCTGTCAGTGATCCAGACAATACCAATGTCGAAATTCAAATTATTTTTTCTGTCTCCCGTCCAGTCAAGAATGAGGCAATATCATCACCACCAGTTAGCTGCCAATTTTGCCCTGCACAAATTTACATTTGAAGAATTGTTATTAGTTGACATTCAGAAAGTAAAAAAATACAAAACCTTGTACAAATATAGTAATATTTTATCAAAACTTCTCTAATCTCTCTCGCACCTTTTCTTCACTAACTACTTTCAGAGGTTAGCATTAGCCTGAATACTTTTTGATTTTAACTTATATTAATGCACTGAATTCTTTTAGGTTTCAGATAATCACATCAGGCAATTCATTGCTTCTGGGAATAATACAATATCTAGTTGATCTTTCATTCTTAAGCCTTCATTTAGAAGATTTCTACAAAATTTCTTATGAAAAATTTCTGGTTATTGCTATTCAATCTAATCTATATAAAAACGTTCACAGTCCTCATGAGAATAATTGTAAATATTAGTTCCTTATTATGTTTTACTTTAAAAATATTTACTGTAAGATGATCCTGTGTATTAACTATCTTGTTAATATTTGCATTGTGTTTAATACTACTCACTTTTCTCTGGTTCATAACAGAAAACATATAAACAGTTATAAAGTATTTATACAAGTAGAAGCAGCAATATTCAAAGTACTTATTAACCATTTAATTAATTAATTAATTAAACTTCACATAGACAGGCTGGCGTTTGTTTCCATATGCAGTCAGAGGTCAGATGACAACTTGTGCAAAACAGGGAGGGCTCAGCTCTTCTTACATCAGGTGAAATACAGGAATCAAATGCAAGTCATCAGGCTTGACAAATGCTGAGCTATTGACTAAAACCCCAATCCCATGATTTTATATATATATATATAAAATATATAAGTATGAATATATACATGTATATGTGTGTGTATTATATGTACTGGGATATATCACTTAATAATTCAAAATCTTTTGACCATAATTAGTATACTACTTTTGTGGCTTATTTATTAGGATTTAAATTTTTACTCTTTACTGAAAACTCAAATGTGGCTGCAGAAAAGGACATATCGGGTAGGTGACTGATGAATAAAGGTGTATTGGATTTTTTTTATCCTAGAATTAGGTTATTTTCCATAAAGATTTGGTTTAAGATGGAAACTAAATAAGCTTATCTATCCTGGGGGCTAGGGGATGGGAAGAGTGCATCAAAAAGTCATTAAAATAACCTTATTATAACATTTAAAATTGAGATTGAGAAATTTTCTGCAAGAAAATCATGAATAATTATGGCCTGAAGCAGTATGAGTAATTGGTTAAAGACTGTGACAATGAAGCCAAGGTCATCGGTCCAGATACAGGCCAGTTAGCTTGGAATTAAGAAGTAATTCTGGCTCATCATAATGGATGCTATTCTTAATCTAAGCCTTTTGTAAAATTGTCCTATAAATCTGTGTTAAGCAGAGTAGATGGAAGCCGTTCAGGGCTTACACATGTGGATCTGGGAAAAAGTAATTTAAAACACACATCCTATGAACAATAGGCCTATTAATAGATCTATATTAACATCGCTCTTGAGAAGGTAGGTTCATTTCCATAGCTACAAGAAACAACTCTAATGTGTACAATAGTTCTTAACTTCGCAGTGTCTAATTCTGATTTTTTTTTAAATGTGTAAAATATATATTGCAAGTCTGTGTGTTATGGTTGCATGTATTATTTACTGAAATTCATTGTATGAGAAATGACAGTCTTGGAATGTCTGTCAGAAAATCTAGGAATAGAAGTCAAAGACTCCCTGGTCATAAGACTTAAACCAGAAAGTGCTCTCTTTCTATATAAACCCAAATCTTTGTAAACTAATTTGCTTCAGTTCTGCTCCAACTGTCAAATGAAACTAATTCAAAGTAATCTCAAACTGAAAAGTTTGGTTTCATCCTATTTTAGTAACAGATTCAAAATACAAACTCTGCCTCAAATGATCTAAGAGTTGGTGTTGAAATGTTTAAATACAGACTATTATTTGATGTGAATAGAATTACATTTCTACATTGATAAGTCACCTTAAATCACACAGCATACCTTTGGGTAAAAATTCTTTTGTTGCAAAAATTGAGAGAGTTATTATTGTTTTAACAATAATAAAATATATAATCAAGGGACTATTGATAATTGTTCCATTGACAGTGGTAAACATTGCATGATTTACAACAATAAGCAGAGTGCCAGCAGAGAAGAGCAATTTGTTTTAACATGGTATGGGCTAATTTGTTTTTTGGTTTGTTCTCAAGTGGTCTTTATAGTTTATTTTATTCACCTTTCTCACAAATCTGTACCTACTTCATTCTAATAAAATTTTTATACCATATAGAAAATAAAAGGCATTCAATATGAAGTTTCTTCAGTCTCAAATCCTTCCAACTTTTTTAATTTTTGAGGATGCAAGAAAAACTCTCATATTTAGGCATAAACCTCTGAATATTCTCTATCCTTTTAATCCCAAATTACCTTTATATTGTTATGACATGAAACACAAGATTTTACATTTTCTTTTTCCTTTCCCATTCCCTTTATTACTTTCACATTACTTCTTTCTCTTTCCCTCTCCTGGCCATCAATCTCCTCCCCTCCACTCTCCTCCTTTTCCCTCCCTTTCTTCTCCACTGCCTTCCCCTCCCTTATCTCTCCTCCTCTCCCCTCCCCATTCTTCTCCCCTTTCATCTTCTCCCTTCTTCCTTCCCCTTCCCTGTCTTCTCCCTTTTCTTTCCTCTCCTATGAAAACAAATTCATAAACCTAAACATAAACAATTCCTTTCCTTACCTGACATGATATTATAATTCCAAAATCTCCTTTTGCCAATTGTAACTACTTTACTCCATAGCTCTAATTCTCCAATTTTTTTTTCTGGTTTACCCAATTTGTAATTATGGCAAAATAAAAAAGAAGCACATAAAATTTGCCTTTGATTCTCTTTCAGGAAACAGTCTTTTTTTTCCTTTTTAAATTTTTATTATAATGTTTATTACATCACCTTACATATACATCATAGTGCCCTCTTTCCACCCCTCCCAGTTCCACCCTCCCACCTTCTCCTCCCTCTCCCACCCATCCCACTCCTCCAATGTGGAGTGTCCCTACATATCAGCCCCTCTCAGTTCACCAGTGATTTGATGGCTAAGAACTTCTTCTTGCACTGGGGCCTACATGGTAGCATCCCTAGGGAAAATTATCCCATTGATAGGTAACAAAGTCTATGTTCCTGATCTTATTGGTGTATTGTTTGTAGGATAATTATCCTGTACTATATGGCTAAAATCCAATTATAAGTGAGTACATACCATATGCATCTTTCTGAGTCTGGGTTAGCTCACTCAGAATGAGCTTTTCTAGTTCCATCTATTTGGCTGCAAGATTTCCTTGTTTCTGATAACTGAGTAGTAATTTTTTAAATCCATTTGTCAGTTGAGGCACATCTGGGTTCTTTCCAGTTTCTAGCTATTACAAATAAGGCTGCTATGAACATAGGTGAGGATATGTCCTTGTGGTTTGATGAGGAATCATTTGGATGTATACCCAGAAGTGGTATGGCTGGGTCTCGAGGTAGGGCTATTTCAGGTTTTCTAAAATATCACCAGACTGATTTCCATAGTGGTTGTACAAGTTTTCACTCCCACCAGCAATGGAGGAGTGTTCCCTTTTCTCCACAATCTTGCCAGCATGTGCTGTCATTTGAGTTTTTGATCTTAGCCATTCTGACAGGTGTGAGATCTCTTCAACATAGTACTTGAAGTTCTTGCTAGAACAATAATATAGCTAAAGGAGATCAAGGGGATACAAATTGGAAATGAAGAAGTCAAATTTTTCTATTTGCAGATGATATGAAAGTGACCCCAAAAATTCCATCAGAAAATTCCTACAACTGATAAACACCTTCAGGAAGGTGGCTAGATACAAAATAAATTCAAAAAAAATCAGAAGCTCTTTTTTATACAAAAAATAAATGAGCTGAGAAAGAAATTAGGGAAACAACACCCTTCACAATAGCCAAAAACAATATAAAATACCTGGGGGTAACTAACCAAGCAAGTGAAAGATCTGCATGACAAGAACTTCTAGTCCTTGAAGAAAGAAATTGAAGAGGACATGAGATGGAAAGATCTCCATGCTCATAGATAGGCAGGATCAACATAATAAAAATGGCCATCCTACCAAAAGCTATACACAGATTCTATGCAATTTCTCTCAAAATACCAACACAATTCTTTATAGACCTGGAAAAAAAACAACTTTTAACTTCATATAGAATAACAAAAAACCAAGAATAGCTAAATCAATCCTGTACAATAAAAAACAAACAAACAAACAAACAAAAAAAAACAAAACAAACATCTGGAGGTATCACCCTCCGAGATTTCAAGGTGTACTACAGAGCAATAGTAATAAAAACAGCATGGTACTGCTATAGAAATAGACCAGTGGATCAATGAAATCAAATTTTAGACCCAGAAATGAATCCACACACCTATGGTCAGTTAATTTTTGACAAAGGAGCTGAAACTGTACAATGAATAAAGGATAGCATCTTCAACAAACGGTGCAGGTCTAACTGGATGTTGACATGTAAAAGAATGAAATTAGACCCATACTTATCACCTTGCACAAAACTTAAGTCCAAGTGGATCAAAGACCTTAACATAAAGCCCGACACACTAAACCTAATAGAAGAGAAAGTGGAGAAAAGCCTCAAACTCATTGGCACAGGTGACAACTTCCTGAACAGAACACCAATAGCTCTGGCTTTAAGACCAACAATCAATAAATGGGACCTCATGAAATTGAAAAGCTTCTGTAAAAGAAAGGACACTGTCATTAGAACAAAATGGCAACCTACAGATTGGGAAAAGATCTTTAACAACCCCACTCTGACAGAGGGCTAATATCCAAAATTTATAAAGAACTCAAGAAATTAAACACCAAGAAACCAAATAATACAATCACAAAATGGGAAACAGAGCTAAACTGAGAATTCACAAAGGAGGAATCTCTAATGGCAGTGAGACATTTGAAGAAATGCTCAACATCCTTAATCATTAGAGAAATGCAACTCAAGACGACTCTGAGATTCCATCAGTCATTCTTTTATATTCCTCTGTACTCCGGTGGAATTCAGCTTTCTCTACTTTCCTAATGTCTGGCAGCATTGCTATTTGACTTCCTTCACTTGGTGAAATTTTTTCTTATGTACAGAAATCACCAAACATAAGAATTTTTTCTTCTTTGGAGGTTTGCACTAAATTTCTGATCAATCACCTTCCTTTTAAATCCCTCCTATGTTGACTCCTGGGTTTTCCTTATTACCTAGCCGTTCATTTCAGACTTCCCTTTACCCTTCTTTGGTTCTTAGAAACGGGAGGCGAGTCAGCCATGAGAACTTTATTCTTGACTTCTGATCTGCTTGTGCTTTTCAGGTCACACATAATTCTCCATCACAGTTATTCAGATTTTATTTGCATAGAGTGTTATTTAAAACAGATTTTGTGGATTAAA
Source organism: Lophiomys imhausi (assembly GCA_907164525.1). Classification (NCBI taxonomy): domain Eukaryota; kingdom Metazoa; phylum Chordata; class Mammalia; order Rodentia; family Muridae; genus Lophiomys; species Lophiomys imhausi. Next base: position 616,922 of record CAJQZJ010036177.1, read on the forward strand.
AAAGTTAAAATTATGCCATCCTTTTATTGACTTAAATCATTTTGTTATTTCCTTCTTGTCTGTTTAAACTTCTTTACTCCTCCTTACAATTCAAGAGATAAACTGCATGATAAAGAAACCTTTAAGAGAAATCTGAGTTCTCCATGCTTTTTGATACTAGCATTTGACTGGTAGATATTCTGAGAGTTCATTGTCCATTTCTCATTTTTCCTGTATCTGAGCAGCAAGTCTGAGCAAACATACTTGCAGATGACAAACACAGTGGTGTATGGTCCAAGCTTGAGAATCACTGAAGTTTGGTAGGGAATTGTGATAACCTTAGCAGTCTGAAGACATATCTGCTGGTGAGATCTCTTCTAACAGTCTCCACGCCAGTGTTCTTCCAGAGCTGGGCTTCTATGCCTTCATCATAACATTTGCTCTCTGATTCTGATTATGGCTAACAACAGGAGGCTACAAAGGTTTCAGCAATTAAGATAAATTAAGAACACCATCACCAGAAGGAAAGATCATTGGTTCATAATTGGTTCATCTAATATTAAGGAAAGATGCAAAGATACAAATATAACAATCATTAACAAGTTTCTTTTTCTTTATATATACTTGAGAACTTTAAATTTATTGTTCAAATTTAAAATAAGTAGCATCTCTACCTTTAAAAAAATACCACCTACCATTTTCCTAAATAAAATACCAGAGAAACAGGTTTTTTTCCCTGGGTGATTGGTTAGAGTCATAAAAATAAGCATGGGATTTTGAAAATAAATTTTGTTCATTTGAGGTAAATTACTCCTTTAAAGGATATAGGAAGATTGTCCATAACTTAACACTATTAAGAGCCCAGCCAGAGTTAAATTACCAAAATGAGAGGTTAATTTCTAAGAAAGAATACTTTCCTAGTACTTTTGTATCACAGAACTAGATGCAATATTCAATTTCATCATGTGTGATTAGTTCACTGACTGAGGGATTTATCAAATACAGTATGTAACATTTCCTGTAGGAGGTATAGATATCTTTGCGCTCACAGATCACCATTAGGGGAACCAGGAATGTTAATCACACAGAATTGTACTTTCAAAAGAAGGGATACATAGCCTGCTATCCACCTAGAAGGCTGGGAGAGGAAGTGGTATATAGCTTGGTAACCTTTGTGCTGTTTGGTGGAAGACCATACCATATCAGGTCCATATCGTAAGCCTCTTTTTCTCAGTAAATGTATAAAACCTATCTTTATGGAAGGTATTCTGCGTAGTAATCTATAGAAACCACCTCTATGGAATGTGTCACATGCACTTTACAAAGGGTTTTGATGTGATCATGTCTTAAAAGTTTATTGTGTACACAGGATTGAGTTAGTTATCAACAGGAAGGTTTTCACCAAAGTGTGCTGTGCTTAAACCTGCCTAAAATAAACTACTTGGTGTCAGACTCCTGAAGTTTGAACCCGCACAGTTACATTGAACTGAACTACCTTCTTGCCTGCTGTAGATCATTACTCTGCTGGCATTCATGATTGTAGTAGCTCCTGAAATTTCCCTTAAAAAACTGATGTGACACTAAAATAATATGTTTGACAGTTGTAAATGTTAAGAATTCATTGACCACCAAAGAACATGCTGTGCACTAGTTCTTATAAAATGCTTATTGCCAGTAATATATCCAATGCTTATGTAATATTTGAAAAGGATAAAAAATATAAATGCTAAAAATGACTGTGTTTATCTGCACACACAGATAAGGGATCTGTCACACAAGGTACATCAGATCAAATGAACAGAGCTTCAATTCCCACGATAAAGAGAGATGGAATGGAGTGGGAGGTGAAAAAAATTAAGTACACATCTAAAAAAAAATACTGACATTTTCAATATGAACAAAACTGCAGAATTTTAGGGAAGATGTTAAGGAAATAGAAATAATGTTAAAGAACAATGATGTAAGCACAGAATCAAATATGATGGGGTGGTTTCAAAAATAAAAATAGATACTACTCATGACTCTTGTCCCTCACACGTTGCTATTTATCTTTGCAAAATATTAGTGATATTGTAAAGGTAAATATATTGCAGGGGTTATAGAAATAATAGATTTTTTCAAATGTTGTATCAGACTCTTAAGCATATGATACAGAAATAATTTGTTAACCAAGCATTTCAATTGAGTTAGCCTATTCAAAGGGATTACTGTGACTCATTCACATTTTTCTTCATCTTTGAATTGCAGTATATTAAGGAAGGACCCAACTCTCTGTAAGCAGTAAGGTGAAAGGGCCAGGCCCTTAGTTGTTCACATGTGTTGCTGTGAGAATGAATGCTAATAATGTAAAAATGGCTTTGGAGCTTGGTTATAAACACAGATTTTAGATGTATGTCAAAAATTATAGACAAAATAGATGTTTCTGGTGAGGCCTGAAAGAAAAACAAAGGGACAAAAAGAACATCTGAATCATGTTAGTGAACACATAACACATAAGTATGCATGGGCAGAATGCTAGTGGAAATGATAATACTACCAAACCATCCTGGAAAAGTTTAAGATAGGAATAAAGAGGCAGATATTTGAAAACAGAAAAAATGGGAAAGATAATACTTGTTACGAATGTGCACTGAACTTAGGGGAAGTGATTTTTGTTTTGCTGTTTCCTGGAAGATAAAATTTTCAGTGATGAAATTGGTCATGTATATTGGGACACTACTCTGCAAAGTGTAGGAGGAGCAGTGTGATTCTTTTTACTGCTTTAAAGAACAGTGGAAGAGGAACAGGATGAGTTAAAGAGCTTATGGGTATGGAGATATAGCTCAGTATAGAGATATAGCTCAGTGGTAGAACACATACTTAAACATGCTCTGGATTCAGTCCATAGTGTTAAAAATGAGAAAGAGGAAAGAAACAAATATAGACAGAGTGACTGTTATGCACAAAGGAAACTAAATTTAGAGATGCAGGATGTTATTGTTCTCACTTTAAAGAAGATCAAAATATATGAAAATTTCATTTAGAAAGTCAAGGAAGCATATTCTGAGAAGAAACGAAGGGATTGGATAAACAACCATTTGACAAAAAGACTAATATATCTGTGAGTTAAAAAAAAAATTGTTATAGTTACTACCGCAGCCTCCCACCAGCCAGGAACAGAGACCAGATGAGGTGAACAGGAACGTTGCTGTTTTGGAGTAAAATAGACTGGAGCAAAGTGGGGAATACGTTAAAGAATGCTATTAGATGAGAGATGCTACAAGAAGAAGAAACAGGAAGGGAGCTATAAGTACCAAGAAGCATGCCTTAACCTTCCTGAAAAGTGAAGAAAGACCACAAAGGTGACACAAATTCACAGTAAAGGCTTACCATCCACCTAAGGGATGTGGCACGTCCCTCCACAGTGTCAAATTTAATATCCTCATAGAGAACAGTGGCATGGTGTTTTAAAGGAGAGTGGAGTCATGGTGTAAACTTAGTAGACCTGAAGGGCAGAAAACCACACCAAACAGATTTCTTTTTTTTTTTTTTTTGGTTTCTTTTTTTTTTTTTTTAATAATTTATTTTTTATTTCTTCAAGTTACATCTCAATCACAATCCCCTTCCTACTCCCCCCTCCAGTCCCACCCTTCCACCCTCCTCCCCCTCAGCCCCACCATCCTCTTCCCTTCTTTTTTTTTTTTTTTTTTAGTTTAAGGTATTTATTTTCCCCCCAACAGCTCTCCCTTTCAGTCGAAATAATGGTTCTTTTTCTTATAACTATAAATACAATACAAAACAACAGAAATAAATAGGCCACGATTATAAGAGTTATATGGCTTAGCATACATTCCCAATGTCCAGTCCATATGTATTTGGCACCTGACTTTAACATTCTACTATCTAACCATCTCCATGAGTTTAAAGTTCTATATCTAACTCAGCTTTCATACTAACTTGCCTCATAATTTTAAACATATCTTCTTAGATCCAGAACACCCTCTTGATTCCTAAACAACTCAAAATTTAACTATGAGACTCTAGCTATCTATTCTTCAACCACCTCAGAGACCTGAGAGGGATAAATATATATGATTATATAGGAAGTGCAGGACCCGCAGCTTCCAATACTAAGAAATGACATACCAGTGGCTGCCTGGACAGTTCCCATTTTCTCTCCATACATTACAGCATCAATCTTCAGCCATTTGGCCCCATTTCTCTGACAGACATTGGTTGTAGAGCAGGAATTATGAAGGACTTACCTACCCTGTCTTGGCAGAGCTAGGCTGTCGACTTACCTGCTTCCAAGTTTTGTCCTTTTTGGACAGAAGTCTGTCTACAGTTGAAGCAAGTGGTTTTTCTTGCCAAGAGAATGGCTTACCACCAATTTAATCATCTCCCACTGGAGATTCTTCGATGTTCATCTTCTGCTTGGAGTAATATAAGGGTTGCTGTCAGGAGCTGACATGTCTCGATATCAAAAAATCTTAAGTTAAGAAAACATCTTTGAATGCCATATTCTGCAGATCTCTTGAGGTTTTTGAAGATGCCCTATCTATCTCTTATATTTAGATAAGCAAATATTGCTTGTCTCTTAGCAACTTGATTTCTGAGTAGCTTAGAAAATAACTGTGATAGACTGTCATAGTAACTAACAAAATGACACGTTTTCATGACTATTAGTTTCCGTTTCTTAATTATCCTAAACAGTTTATGTCGGTTGGTAGCGAGAGGTCAAAACTTGACATTTCATTTTTAAGTATTACTACAAACAATACCTTTAAGAAGCGTTACCCTTAATTTTGTATCAATATACAAAGATCAATACCAATGTGGCCAAATATAATCTTAATTTTGTATCAATATACAAAGATCAGTACCGATGTAGCCCAATACAACATTAATTTTACATTGATATACTAGGGTCAATACCATTGTGGCCAAATATAATCTTAATTTTGTATCAATATACAAAGATCAATACCGATGTAGCCCTATACAATCTTAAATTTTCATTAATATACAATGATCAATACCAATTTAGCCAAATATAATATTAATTTTGTATCAGTATACAAAGGTATAAAGCTATATTCAATAATCTGTCCTTTTTTCTTGTTCTTTCCTATACTATGTCTATGTCCCATTTTTCTCAAGTCTGTTCACTCCTATATAGGAGAGAAAGGAGGATACAGAAAAGCAAAAGAGAGAAGTCCCTGGGTCTAACCTCCAAAACCCATTTAACAAGACCATTTAACAGCTTGTAGTCTTTTCCCCTAAATAACAAAATTTTCTATTATCTATCAAATAACCAAAGGGGAAGAACCCCCTCCCCACCTTCTGGGGATGGGACGTTGTTCTCTTAAAATGACTTCCTGCTGATTTGGGACGTAGTAAACCTGTTTGGGGCCCAAATAAGAATGGAAAAAATGGTTAAAAATGTTAATAGAATCATTTGATGTTCAGTCCCTTTGTGCTCAGCTATTTAGATGTCCTACGAAGTTCATAGACAGAAGCTGATCTTCAGAACTTTACTGAAGATCTGGCTGGAGTAGTCTGTGGAGCTGAACGATCTTAGCGATTTTGAGTTGTTGTGGTTATAGACTTTTGAGGAAACTGCTATTGAAGAAGTCTGCAAGGCTGGATTATCTGGGCCACTCGTCTTCTTTGGTGTCTGATCTGTTTTCTGCTGAGGTTTCCGTTGTCCAGTTGTCCCTGGATTCCTTGAATGGATGCTTTAAATCTCCTGGAAAGATAAGAACAGAGCCCTGCCCTAATCCTAACTCTGGGACAATTACCTTTTTTTGGGGGGGTTAGGTAATATTTTTCCTGGAGCAAATTTGGTTTTTTCATAATATATAAAGTATTACCTTTCAATCCGGATTAAAGAAGAAATTATTTTGATATTTTGGAGCTAAACAAACCTTTAGTGTATATATTTTGAGATCTCAAAGGACAATTTGTTTGAATTGCAGCCTGCCTTTTGTAAGTAGCTTTTAAACTTAAATCTTTCCAAATCCTATGTGCCTGTCTCTGCATTCTAAATTTTGGGATCAAAGACATGTGGTTTCCAACTGATGGGATTAAAGATGTGCTCCTCCACCCCTGGATCAAAGTTTGTCTCTGTTTAGAGCTTGTTTTGTATCAGGTGGCCTTGAGCTCTGAGATCTGCCTGTTTCTGTCTCTAGTGTGTTGGGATTAAGGGTGTATTCTTCCCCAATGATGTGACTAAGAGTGTGCACCATCACCACCCTGTTTCTTGTAACTCTAGAATTTATAAGACAACTAACTCTATAGTGATCCTCCTGTCTCTGCTGGAGGTAAAGGCATGGGCTAACACCATGCATTATTTTACCTTAGCTCCTAGTTTTTTCAACTCTTGGAGGTTTGTAAAACCAGGTTGAACAGCTGTCACCTTTAATTTATTTACAGTGTTTTAAACCTGTTACCTGCTTTTTAATGCCAAACCATGGAAATAGCCTATACCTCTACAAAAAAAAAACCAAAAACCAAAAAAAAAAAAACTTTTAAGCTGCTATCAAGTTTGTGTAATCTCTGTAGCCACCTGCAGTCTAACATTCTAATCTGAAATTAAGGCCATTTTCTTTTCATGCCAGTAAGGTAAATTATAGTTTGAAAATTTTATATTGTATTTTTATTATATTTTTAAGCTTATTAATTCTTTTCTTAAAATAGTATTATTTATTTCTAGAACATAGTTTCCTCCCTCCTCCCCTCTTGGCCCCTCCCTTCATCTCTCCTTCCCTCCCTCTCTCCTTCCCTCCCTCCCTTCCTTCCTCCCTCCCTCCCTCCTTGTTCCTCTACTTGGTACTCTCCTTCTCCTCAGATGAGGTGGGTCCTCACATATCATACTCCCTCAGATCTTGCGTCAAGTGAGGCCCAAGAGCTTACACTCGTACTGGAGCTTGATAAGGCACACCATCTAGGGTGTGGGCAAACAGATTTCTTTGCAGCTCAAAGTTGCAAGAGAATTTGCTTTGTTCTTTTGGATTCATGTGGGTCCTATTAGTCTTTTTTTATGTTATGATTAATGATGTCTATGTCAGTATTGTATTTTTCACATATAAAGGGCTATGAGGATTTAGAAGAGATTTAGATAAACGTGAATGTTTTAATATTTAGTGTGGGCACTGGAATGAATTAACAGTTTGGAATGTACTGCCTCCAAAATATGGATATATTTGAAATTGCAGGTAGAATAAATGTATCTAATTTGAAATAAGGATATTGCATTCTATAGTGAATATTATTATTGTCTGGTATTTATTTACAGAATTATTTCATTTTTAATGCTAATGTTTAGAAGCAAATATTTGGATCTTCTAGTCTGAAGTAGTTGTATGTTCATGAATTGTAGCAAACTAGCCCTTTTGGGTGATGAACTTATATGTTCACTGTGTGCTTTCTTTGACACTGAGAAGTCAAAAATAATGAGAACTTAGTTCTGCCTGTTCACTACTTCATTGCCAATGGGAAGAATGAATGCCACTGTGTGAATGACCAGTTAAGTTCTGTAATAAATGACTACCCAGGAATAATTCATTGACACTTAGAAAATGGTGCGTTCACTTGAGCATGGTCAATATACCAGCAGTTACATCCATAAAACAAAATCATGAAACCTGACTCTTCCTTCTCCAGAAGCCACCAACTGTCTAGAGCTCCTTAGTTAGGTGTGTGTATTGGGAGCGGGGGCTCACGAAAATCTTCTACTCCATACTTAGAATGTCAACTAACTTACTATTAATGAAGAAAATCTCTGCTAAGCTTATGGGAACAAAAGTCTTGTCACATCCAGGTAACAGTTTTACTTTTGTGATACTCCACCTCTTGCTCTTACAATCTTTCTGTCCCCTCTTCAACAGTGTTTCCTGGTCCTTGGACAAGGCGTGTGCTATGGATATCCTATCTGAAGGTGAACATTCTGGTTAAACTCATTCTGTGCACTTTAACCAGTGACAAATTTAAAGGTTCTGAGCTAATCACATCCAATGATCAGAGACTTCCCTGATGATGTCCGAGAGCTACACTAAATTATAAGTAGAGAGTTACAAACTAGGGGGAGGTTTGATACTAGATACTTTCATCAGAATACTAGTAATAGGTTTATTCTTAGGACCTGTGCACATCCAGTTCACGGTATTGGTCAGATTTACAGTGTAGGTCATATGATCCTCAGGTCTCTGTAGCATTCAGAGGTTCTGAGTGGCAGGTATCAGTAATTATCATCTAGGACACTGAGAAGCTTGTGTAGTAATCAAAGATTTAATGAATGGAAGACCATGTTACATGAATTTGATTGATATATTTTATTTGTTAGAATGTTGTGTGTAAACACCATACATATTCATGAGAATGACCTAATAAATATATTGGGGGGGGTCAAATTGTATAATGGGCCAAATGTTTCTGTTTTTTTTCTGAGGATAAAGAAACCTTCACTTTCTTTAAAACCTAATAATCATACTAGTTGGATTAAAGGCTACCTAAAAGATGGTTATTTTTTTCATTAGGGCCCTGTGATCAAAGTATGATTAACGTATTCTAGACATGACCAGTTCAAGCCATTTGGCTTAGGGAGTTGACTTGAGCTAGAACTAAATCTTCATAAAAAAAAAGAAAAGAAACCATTGTGAAAATCAAAAAATTAGTCTTGTCACTTCTAGCTCTCTTCTCTCTTTTAAAAAAATAATAACTCTATTGAAACATAATTTAAATACTGCACAAAGTTTTTCTTGAATAATGTTCAATTTCAAGGTATGCAACTAACTACACTTCTATGTAATTCTAGAACATTTTCTTCACTTCACAAAGACATGCCATGCTCAGTAGCAGTTGCTTCTACTTCTCCTCTTCACTGGCCCCCAGAAACCACTAGTATCATTTCGGTACAAATTTGCCTGTCCTGAGCAGTTCGTGTAGTGGAGTTATACAATGTAAGGTCCTTGGTATCTGTAGCTTTTTACCCTGGTATGATGTTTTCAGTGTTTATTCATATTTAAGTATGTCAGTACTTTCATTCATTTCCATGGGTGAATAGTATTCTGTTATATGAATGATCTCTCTCTCTCTCTCTCTCTCTCTCTCTCTCTGTCTCTCTCTCTCTGTGTGTGTGTGTGTGTGTGTTTTGATTTTTTAAGTGTTTATTTATTACTTCAAGTTACAACTCCATAACAGTCCCCTCCATCCACCCCTCCTGGTCCCATCTTCCTACCCTCTCCTCCTACTCCCACCTATCCTACTGAGTCCCACTACTTCAGAAGTCATATGAGGGCTAAGAGCTTCCTCTTGCACTGGGGACTTCATGGCAGCTCCACTAGGGCAAAGTGTCCCACTAACAAGTAGAAAAGTCCATGTTCCTGTTCCTTTCAAGTCTGTTGGCTGTAGGATAGTTATTCTGTACTATACGATTAAAATCTACTTATAAGTGAATATATGCCATGTGCATATTTCTGTGTCTCTGGATTAGCTCACTCAGGATGAGCTTTCCTTGATCCATCCATTTGGCAGCAAATTGCATGATTTCCTTGTTTCTGATGGCTGAGTAGTATCCCATTGTGTAAATTTACCACAGGTTTTTTTTTTTTTTAATCCATTCATCAGTTGAAGAATGCATTTCAGGGAAATTTTGGCCATTGTCTTTGAAGTGTTAAGAACAATGCTGCTATAAACATTACTTATAGAAAAGAGAAATTGGAGATTATAGAAAATTAATAAAAGCTCTGCGGGTTTATAAAGAACTAGGTACTGTTATAAGCACACTAATTGCAGTAGCCAAATATGTTTGTATCTCTATATTATTATCATAATTTGGAGCTGAGAAGACTAGGCCTTGGAGAATTTAACTATCTCAAATCAGTGCTCATTAATTTGGTGATGAAGTTGGGGTGTTATAACCCAATAATCTTTCTGATATCATACTTAGTCATGTTATGGCACCAACTACTATAATCTTTCATCACTGTAAGGGAAAATTCATGTTAGGATGGGTGAAGAACAAATATAGAAAACATGGATGGAGCTGTTGATAAATATGTTAAGTGAAATAACCCAGACTGAGAAAAAAAGGTATTTCTTGTATTCTCTCAAATGAGGAACTATGAAGGAGAAAGAAACAAATGGCATGAAAAATAAACACATATAATTACAGATGTGGAGAGGAGAAATATGGAATAGGGAGAAAGCTAAGAAAGAGCAATAGAGGAATGATCATGTCATATTATGTACATGTATAGAAATAGTGTTCATTTTGTATCTCACTTTGTATAATTATTATACCAATAATACTAATGCTAACATGAAAAGTGAAAAATGCTACATAATTAATTGTATCCTCCAAACATTTGCAAATTATGATCCTACACTTCCAATGATTTTTATAGTAGAGCTAGTCTGTAAGAGGTAAGTATGAGAACAAAAATTGGTTATGTTGGCTCCCAAGCTCAGATTTCTATATTCTGGTAGTCTTAGTTATGGTTTATACTGTTCTGAAGAGACATCATGACCATGGCAAGTCTTTTAAAGGAAAACCTTTAATTGGGACTGACCTACAGTTCAGAGATTTAGTCTGTTGGCATCATGGTGGGAAGCATGGTGGCACACAGGAAGACATGGTGCTGGAGAAGGAGCTGAGATTTTTATATCTGGATCGACAGACAGTAAGAAGAGACAGTCAGACACCTGGTCTGCTTTGAGTTTCCAAGACTTCAAAGCCTGCCAAACTTTCTCCAAAAAGGCCACACCTACTCCAATAAGACCACACCTTCTAATAGTGTCACTCCTTTGACCTAATAGGACAATTTTTATTCAAACTACCACTCTGAAACTATGAAGAATAAATTTTAATTAATTTTAAGTCATTCAGTCTTTAGTATTTTATTATTATAATATAGGAAGAATAAGAGAAAATAATATACAGCAATTTATAGTATCCTCTCTACATAAAAAAATAGAACACTGAAGAAATCTTCAAACCAGACAAAAGTTTTCTGGAAGATATTGTTTTCATACCAGATTTAGGAATCTTCAGGTTCTGTGAATGCCCTTCTACCTCCATACCACCGAATCAGCTTAGTTAACTTGTGAGAAAAATATCATGGCAAACATGAGATTGATAGTACATTCAATCTTTGAAATTGTCTGTTGCCAAAGGATATAAAGAATGCATGTGATTAGTCCTGATGTGACTTGGAGAGCGAGGTGGATTGACGCAGTGGGGGGGGGGAGGTTCCCTTTTCTGATGAGAAGGGGAGGGGTGAAAGAGGAAGAGGATGGGAGGGTAAGACTGGGTGGAGAGGACAGAGGGGGCTGCAACCAGAATGCAAAATGAATATATAGATGAGAGATAGATAGATAGATAGATAGATAGATAGATAGATAGATAGATACATACATACATACATACATACATACATACATACATACATACATAAAAAGATATATGATAGATAGATAGGTGATAGATGATATATATATATATGATAGAGAGATGACAGATAGAGAGATGATAGATAGATAATAGATAGATAGATAGATAGAAAGGTAGATAGATGATATACAAAAAGTTGCACTCATGAGAGAAAAAGAATATGCATGTGGAATTTTCAAAAACTACTAATCAGAAAAAACACTCCTCACAGTTACGAAGGGTTCATTAATGTGGACAATTTTAATTTTGAGCCACAGTAGAATCTCCTTCCCTTGGTTACAGAAAGAGACAGTCACATGGCATTCCTGCTTCTAAGCCAACTTCAGTCACCCTGTAGAATTCTCCTGGTTCAAAACTATGAAGCAGAATCAAGAATGAGGCTAAGAGGGACGACAACATGTACAATTAGCATGGAGAAAAACAATTTTAGTATGGGAGTATAAAGTTTTCTATCTGTACTAACACATGACAGTAAGATGATTCAAATACACAGATAATGTCATTACAATTCCTAACTTTCCAGGAAATCATATTTATTGACACACTTAGCTACAAAAATTACCAATTCATGCTGAAGCAGGATAACAGGATCTCTCTCCACTATATTTTTTTTTGCAATACAATCTTTTATAAGCGTAACTGAGTGAAATTAGAGTTTCATCTACTAATGACAATTTAGTGTGTAAAATTTCCTAAACATTAAAGTTGAAATTCCTTCCATTAGCAGCGTGGTAGCATGGCTGTTCTGTGAACACACGACAGCTTCTTTTTGAGGACACACATGACTTCTGAATAACTTCTGTCACAGTTATCTAAGTATTCATGAGTCCTTGAACAGGAAGATACAGACTGCTCTATTTTCATCAATTTTTTTTCGTCTTTATTAATTTGTATCATTTACTCAAGCCCCTGTGAAAGCCTAAATTATATTAGAAAACAATGAATTTTATACTCTTCAGTATCAGAACACAAATAATTTACTTTGATGCAGAAACATTTTAATGAAAATTAAACTATCAATTTTTCAGAATGTCTACTTTTAGATCCGCATATCTCACTTGATAAAAAGTATCTTAGAAAGAAAGCATGTTTTATCACATTATTTTTAAAATAATGATTTAAGCCTTTGCCCGGTAAAAGAATATAAAATTACTTTTGTTACACTGATCACCATTATTTAAATTCCACTAGTAAAAAATTACATGCAAATAGAGAATTACATGTTAATCTCTTGCTTTAAAAATAATCTTTGCTGTTTTTAGTTACATGTATGTGTCTAGGGTTGTGGTATATGCATTTGAGTGATGGTGTTCCTGGGAACCATAGGATTCACATTACCCTGGTGGTAGAATTATAAGTGGTTGTGAACTCGCCAGGGAGCTAGGATTCTCTGTAGGAACATTGTGTGCTAGTACTCTCTGAAGCTATCACTTTCTCCTACATTTGCCTTGTTACCAAGCCAGATATGGAATTGTTTGAAACTTAGATTCATTATGTACCAAAAATATACTTCATGAGAATCTTGTCTGGAAGAATGTATCTTCTCTGCTTTTAGGGAAATTTGAGATGAGAATTTTTAAGCAAAAAAAAAAAAAAGGTTAACATAATAAACTCACTTTCATTGACCACTCAGCTATAAAAATTACCAATTCATGTTGACACAGGGTAGCAGGATTTCTCTCCACTCTAGGACTTTTGAGATAAATTCCAAATATTATTTAGGTCATTCATCTATATCTCAGAGTATACCACATAAACAGGACTTACTCTGACCATGATAGCATTATACTATCATCACACTTACAATGCTACTCTACATGATCAAATATCTCCAAACTGTTCTAATCTTCTATAAATGAAAACATCAGTCTATGGTTTGAATCACATAGGAAAACAAGATGACAAAATATGGTTGAATTTTATAAGTTCTTAATTTTTTTCAATCTATATCTGTGTAATATTTTTTTGGAAGTGTTTGTTAATGATGAGTATATACATTAATAACCTCCTTGGTGTTTTTTCCCACATCAGTGAGGTCAAAATGAGAGTCTGATCTCAGGACACCTACTCAGCTCTCTTTGCACATCCACACACAGGCTCAGTTTCACTACTGTCTCACCATAAGCCCACACAAAGCAGTTGACCTTTCTATTATTTGTTGCTCCATGTGTGGAGCCGTGATAATACCTGTTGTCTTCTTCTCAAGGATTCTGTGAAGATTAATGAGGTAATATCGATAAAGGACTCTGAACTCATGAGAAGAAAGACTCCTTTGAAAAGCCTCTAAGAACCTTCTGTGGGAGACAGATCAGTCATCTTGGCAAACACACTCTATCTGTGAAGAAGGTTTGTGGTGGACTAACGTTAAGTAGAAATTCAGTTCTCCCAGTCTATACATTATATATTATAAGGTATTTATATAATATTATATAGTTTACTATTAGACACACATGGAATAGCTTGTTGTACAGTTTGCTGTTTGTCTTTTTGGTCATATTTTCTTCTTTGAAATACACAAACATATGACATAATAATTATATTATAATATAATTTCTTATGATATTATAATTAGAATTGATAAGAAAACAAATTTTGATCGCATTTGATCTTAAAATAGTCAAATTAATACAATTTTATTGCACATAAAACTTAAATTCCTATACACTATTTGTATATAATTTGTTTTTTTTAAATGTTATGAACTATGAGGTGTCTGTGTTATCATCCTGTGAAAGACAGGCTTTCAGTGTAAAAAATATCTTAGTAAATACTAGAAATGATCTGGGATAGAAAGTAAGGTTTCAACTATAATAATAAAGCAGTTAAAATACAAATGAGTTTAAACATTTCTCTTACTCTTCTCAGCTACAATTCACTTTTAAAACACACAATGTTACTTGCTCCTTTTGCTTTTAAAATTTTATGAATCAGGGAAAACATGCTTCTATTAAAATAATATTTTTGCTCTCTTTTCATCTTTTATTCCTTGTGTTTCTGTTAAATAAACTAAAGCTAAGGCTTAAAAATATTGAGAAATGTAGAGTAATTTATATTCAAAATATTTTATCCCAGTATTTCAGTAGTTGTCTTTTGTTGTTCAATTATATCTTATATAACATTTATAAAATCATACTTAGAGGATCCATTGAATTAATATCCTCTTATTTCACAGAACTTACCAGTAGCTGAAATTGTACATTCTATGTTACTTTCAATTAACTGTAAAAACAGCAAAAGAGCAGACTTTTCAATCTTATAAAACAATTGTTTCAAAGCTTCACCTTTTCTACTAGGATACAGGTACAAACATTAGAAAACAAAACAAAACCATTCACTGAGCTCATTAGCAGTTTTACAGAGTCATGCATTTTTGAAATTTCAGCTGCCTTTCACTTCATCACATTGCTGCATTTCTGTTGAAATGAAAGTTTGTGGTTATTTCTGTGCCAACTTGCCTATGGATAGTACTCAGAAATATAGTATTTAAAAGAGTACTAAGTTCCAATAAAATCAACAGATGCCTGTAGGAGAAAAAAGTTATTATGTATATGTCAAAATGGAATTTATGTTTTTAATTTTTTAAGTTTCTTAAACAACTTCTTAGATTTATATTATTTGTATGAGTGTTTTGCAATACTTTCCTCCCAAGGTAGAGTCCCTAGCTGAAAAATCATAAATGGTTGATTCTTTACAATTTTTGTAAATGAAATGAAAATCATGGTAATAAAGAAATAGTAAGGAATATTAAGAAGAGGAAGAGCAAGCAGAAGAAGAGGAATAGGAGGCAGAGATGGACACATTTATTAATGAAGCAAGTGAAAACCATTCTAGTTAAGGAAGATGTTTCCCAAATAAGTAAAAAATTGAGCAGGTTTTAAAAGCTCCCATTTGAACTTTTTACTGTTTGATAGCAATGTTTCTCAAAGAACATAGATCCCACTTCATGAGATATTATCTTAATTTCATAACAGTATATCTATATAAGATTAGATATTTACATTATGAAAGGCTTGATATCACGGACAACCACAAAATTACCTAGATATCATTTGATTTGCAATTAAGAAAACATAAGGAACAAAACTTTTACAGATGAGGTACCAAAGGTACTGAAGATGTTACAGACATATCCAAAGGGACATTTATCTTTGGTTTCCAATTCCTACAACTTAAAAATATAGAGCTGACAGACTATTTTGACTGTATGTGCTTTGTTCTTGTCTAATATAAGCCATTTGCTTTCATTTATATTTCAATTGATATTTCATTGATTTTCAATGCATCGGCATTATCCCTAGGATTTTTTACAGCACTGGCCTTACAGGAGTGGACCAATTTCTCTGTCTGGCAACAAAGCTTCCTTTACTGATATTTTTAGTTGATGAGAAAGCTAATTAACCCATGTTTCTTAGAGTATGTAATAACCAATGTTTAATGCTAGCCTTTGACAGTAAAAGTTCCTACAACAAAAACTGTGCTGAGTTGTCAAATATGTATGGCTTTTTAAGATGTAAAAAAAAAACATAATGCAAATTCAATTCTGACCCTGAATTAAATTTTTTGATAGTGGCATGGTTTAAACACACACACACACACACACACACACACACACACACACACACACACACACACACAAAGCAACTGTTTTAAAATTTTGGATTGTTTAGACTATCCCTTACTGTTTCAGTGTGTCTACTCTATGAACTTGTTCCTACACACATCACAAAAGTGTATTGTTCCAATATTAATATAGTCAATTAGCTTGAATAGAAAGGAAAATATAACCTCATCATTCCTTCAGTGTTTTCTTCTCTAAACAAAATTCACTACAAAGTTTTATGAAATTTTCATTAATATCTTAAAACAAAAGTACATGTGCATGCAGTTCCAAAAAATTTTCTTTAAAAAAAGTCATATTTTGTTTTTTATTTTTCTAATGTTTCATTATTACTTCAAGTTACATCTTCATCACAGTCCCATCCCTCCACCCTCACATCCTCTCCCCCTTTTTTCACAACTCATAATTCTTTTTTTGAATAATTAGGCCACAATTATGAAAATTATAAGGTATAACATACATTCCCAATGTCCAGGCCACACATATTTGGCAACTGATATTAATATTCTGTTATCTATCTATCTCCATGAGTTTAAAGTTCTATACCTAACTCCTTTTTCATCCTAACTTTCATTACCAACTTAAAAAATCTTCTTAGACCTAGACCATCCTTTTAATTCCTAAACAACTTAAAATTTAACTATGAGACTGTAACTATGGTTGCATTAGTGGCAAGCCTGTCATTGGGCAAGAAAATAATCCCTTGTTTCAACTGTAGACAGAATGCTGTCTGAAAAGGTCAAAACTTGGAAGCAGGTAACTAGACAGCCTAGCTGTGCCAAGACAGGGTAGGAAAGTCCTTCCTAATTCCTACTTTATAATTAATGTCTGTCAGAGGGCCAGAAGTTTGAAGATAGATACTCTAATGTATGGAGCGAAATTGGAGACAGTACAGGCAGCTAGTTGTCTGTCATTTCTTAGTTTTAGAAGCTGCTGGCTCTGCACTTTCTGTACAATCAGATATATTTATCCTTCTCAGGTCTCTGATGTGGTTGAAAAAGCCACATTTTAAATTAATTAATCAGTTACTTTTACATCTTATTCACAGTTTCCTCTCCCTTCTTACCTCCCAGTTCTGTCCTCTCACCTCATTTCCCCACCATAATTCCCGTTCTACTGTTCTTCACAGAAAAGTCTCAGAAAAAGGGAGGCCTCTAATGAATATCAACCTGCCTTGACATATCAAGTTGTAGTAGCACTAAATGCATCCTCTCCCATTATTGCTAGGCAAGGAATCCATCCTAGTTAGAGGCAAGAGATCCCCAGGTGGGCAGCAGAGTCAGATACAGCTCCTGCTCCTGCTGTTAGTAGTCCCCCATGAAGAGTGAGATATACTACTGTTACATATATGCAGAGGACCTAAGTCTCACCCAAGCATGCTCTCTGTTTGGTGGTTTAGACTCTGTGGGCTCCTATGGGCCCAGGTTAATTGGTTCTGTATGTTTTTGTGTGGTGCCCTTGATCTCTCTGGCTCCTTCAATCCTTCCTCACCGTCTTCCATAGAATTTGCCAAGCTCCCTCTAATATTTGGCTGTGGGTCTCTGAGGTCTCTGCATCTGTTTTCATCAGCTGCTTGATGAAGCCTCTCAGATGACAGTTATGCTAGATGACTGTCTGCAAGAATAGCAGAATATCATTGATAGTGTCATGGGTGGACTCTCTCATTGCATGGGTCTCAAGATAGGTCAGTTATTGGTTGGCCATTCCCTCAATTTCTGCTTCATCTTTACCCCTGCACATTTTATTGGCAGGGGGAATTGTGGGATTAAGGTTTTGTGACTGAGTTGGTGGTGTCCCAGTCTCTCCATTGGTAGTCTCACTTAGTTATAGGATATCACCAGTTAAGGTTCCATATCCCCCATTGCTAAGAGTCTTAGGTAAGGTCACTCTTATAGATACCTGAGAGTTTTCATTGTCCTAGGTTTCTAACTAATCCAAGAGATACCCCCATACCAATTCTAGTTCTCTCTCTCCTCATATTCTCTCCCTCCATCCTCTCTGAAATTTATCCCTCATGCCCCACTCCCTACATTCCTACACTCTCCCTGACTGGGTTCCCTCCCTCTATCCACCCCCTATGTCTATTATATTTTCCTTTCTCAGTGAGATTCAAGCAGTGCCACTGGGGACCTACTTGTTACTTAGTTTCTTTGTTCAGTGTATTTTACCATGGTTATTCTGTACTTTATGGCTAATATCCACTTATAAGTGAGTACGTACCATGTTTGTCTTTCTGGGTCTGGGTTACCTTGCTCAGGATGATCTTTTCTAGTTCCATCCATTTGCCTGAAAACATCCTAACATCATTGCTTTTAATTGCCGAGTAATATTGCATTATGTAAATATACCACATTTTCTTATTCATTCTTTGGTTGAGGGACATCTGGGATGTTTCCAGTTTCTGACTATTATGAATAAAGCTGTTATGAACATTGTGGGGAATTTTTGTGCTGTTAAGGCTGAAGTCTGACATTACTGGAAAGCCCCTGAGCTCAGTGCTGGACTGGGGAAGCTCTGGATCCTCTAAGGAGTGTCATGTAGCCCTGAGGGAAGTTATAGGCCAAACCCATTCTAGATAAGGAAACTGGCCAGTGAATACCTGGGAATTCCTGGAAGTACTTCCCCATGATAATGAGATCACAGGCTCTTTTGGCTTTCAGCCAGTGAACTTTTGTTCTTGCTTCTAACTGTACCTGGAGTTCTTCCTCTACTCCTACTGCCCATGGGTTAATTAGGTACTGCATTCTCTTTCTTCTGATAGGACAGGATCCAGCTGTTTATTTTGGGCTTGGGGAGGAATGACTTTCCCCATGAAGAACTGAGCACTGGATCTGCCTGCCTATCTAAGTTTGCATGGAGCACAGGATCCAGCCTTGCAGTTACCTAACCAGGGCTCTTACCACCAGGCTTGCATCTCCATCACCACTGCTGGTCACCCCAATGACCAAGCTTCCGATGCTCTCTGCCACCATCCACCACATTGCCCAGATGCAGCAGCTAGTTTTTGACTGTCCCTGAATATAATAGCCTTCAAATCCACCTGAGCCAAGTAGGTGGATTTGCTTGGTTCCATCCAGGAGCTCTGATCAATTTGAAACTGCCTAATCCAGTAGTGGCAGCTTAGGTAAGAGAGGTGTAACACCTGCTGGTGGTGAAAAACATGCTTTCTCCCTTCTCTCCTGGGTATCCTGTGGAATGGATCCTGTCCATATTCCACCACGTCTGCCCTGTTGACAAGACAGGTGTAGTTTTGATAGGTCTGCCTTTAGATGATACTGGACTTTTTTCCTTGCAACTTTTAATATTTTTTCTTTGTTATGTGCTTTTAAGTGTTTTATAATGTAGTGGGAGTATTTTCTTTTTTGATAGAATATATTTGGTGTTCTGTAAGCACCTTGTGTGTCTCTTTAGGTCAGGATAATTTTCTTCTCTGATTTCCTCTTTAAATGCCTGTATGATCCTCATAAGATTAGATTTAAAGCAATCTTCTTGTACTTCACTTGTGTTTGTATAGCCAGGGCTTGCTGCAGTAGGATAGTTGGGCTCTGGTGGTATCATATTGCCCTGGCTGTTGTTGATTGTGGTTTTATGCTGGTCTTCAGCTGTCTGGGTTTAACAGTTATTAAAGGTTTACATGCTGATTTCAGAGTTTACCTTAGTTAGATGAGATTTATTTTTATTTAATTTTTTTGTTTTTGTTTTTCCTAGTTGCCATTTTTGTAATATTTATTTATTACTTCAGGTTACATCTCCATCACAGTTTCCTCTTTCCACCCCTCCCAGTCCCACTCTCCCACCCTCTACCCCCTATCCCTTCCATTCCACTCCTCTGGAGTGCAGTGTCCCTACGTAACAATCCCCAGCCCCAGTTCAGCAGTCATATGAGGGCTAAGAGCCTCCTTATACACTGAGGGCCTACAAGGCAGCACCACTAGGGAAAAGTGTATCATTGACAGGGAAATAAAAGACTATGTTCATGTTCCCTTTGGTGCACTGGTTGTAGCAGAGTTATCCTGTACTATATGGGTAAATTATGATTATAAGTGAATAGATGCCATGTGCATCCTTCTGGGTCTGGGTTAGCTCACTCAGGATGAGCTTCTCTAGTTCCATCCATTTGGCTGCAAATTGCATAATTTCATTGTTTCTGTTGGCTGATTAGTATTCCATTGTGTAGATGTACCAGTTTTTTTTTTTAATCCATTCTTCCATTGAGGGTTGAGGGACATCTGGGTTGTTTCCAGTTTCTAGCTATTACAAGCGACAGCCTACAGATTGGGAAAAAATCTTCACCAGCTCCACATCTGACAGAGGGCTAATATCCAAAATTACAAAGAACTCAAGAAATTAAATGCCAAGAAATCAAATAATCCAATCAAAAAATGGGGAACAGAGCTAAACAGAGAATTCAAAAAGGAGGAATCCCTAATGGTTGAGAAACACTTGAAGAAATGCTCAGCATCCTTAATCATCAGAGAAATACAATTCAAGATGACTCTGAGATTCCATCTCACACCTGTCAGAATGGCTAAGATCAAAAGATTAAATGACAGCACATACTGGCGAGGTTGTGGAGAAAGGGGAACTCTCCTCCATTGCTGGTGGGTGTGCAGGTTGTGCAACCACTCTGGAGGTTAGTCTGGCGATATCTTAGAAAACTTGGAATAGCTCTGCCTCGGGACCCAGCCATACCACTTCTGGGTATACATACATCCCAATGACTCCTCAGCAAATCACAAGGAAGTTTCCTCATCTATGTTCATAGCAGCATTATTTTTATTTTTTATTTTTTGATATTTTTTCCTTGATATTTTTTCCTCTGTGTCTACTGGTAGAGTGGCCTGGAGTTCTGGTAATTAGCTAGTCTTCAGGTCCAGCAGGGTGCCTCACCCAGGAATCTTGTGTCCTGCATGGTTTCTGGGGTTTTGGGTGCTACCTTTACATCTAGTGTCCCTAGTAGCAGCATGACCTGGGGTACTTAGTGCTGGTGAGCCTCCAGGAAAGCAGATTGGGTTGTAGGCCCAAAAATGGAGCACAAGGTATGGAGTGCAGTTACTGCTGCTGGGTACTCTTTTATGCAAGTTGTTAGGCAGGGACTTGAGGGGAGGGTCTTACCTGGGTCCAGGGTGCCTTTAGGTCTCCAGGAAAGCAGGCAGAATTGTGAGGTGGGAAATGGGGCACAGAGGATGGAGTGGAGTTTCTAAACATTGGAGGTGCTTCCAGGGGAGTTCTCCAAAACATTTTCTTTGCCAAAGTTTTCATATCAATAAAGTCTATAAGACACGAATCCCAAAGGTTCAACAACTGAACAAAGTAAACAAAGCACATATTTGTCGACAAATCAATGTGAAAATTTCCTTCAGGAAATGAAAATACAACTTCTATCAATGAATGTTGTATGAAGGAGATAATAAGCTGTATATTTGGTTCATAGTTTAAGAGATTTGTGGCAGAATTGACAATTCTTTTCATAGAGGAATGTGGAATATGATGAAATATTTCAAGTGATGTCAGTTGCATACAATTAACATAAAATAACATTAACCTTTGGTCATGATGGAAGAATCTACAGTTAGTTGTATCACCAGAAACAATTTGTGAAAACTGAATTAAAAAAAAAAAACTTCTCAAAATAAACTTTTAGACAATGGGTATAAAGATTATACATCCTGAGAGATAGGAGTAATGGTAATTAAATCCATAATTATATTGTGATTTTTTTATCAAGTGAGAACGAGTAGATGAAAAATATATGGCTAAGCCACTGAGCTGATGATATGAAGACTGTAGTTCAGGGTTACTGAAAGTGTGAGAATAGACTAATGATGTCTATTGAAGGATCTGTGCAGGGACAGAGTTCCAGAAACCATCCCAATAGGATTCTTGAAGCTCCTCCTCCACCCCACCAAACTAAGGTCAATATTTAAAGGTGGAGATCTTGTGCTGGTTATGTGTCACTATCCAAGAAAAATATTCCCTACATTTATGTGAGTTAAACACACAGTATTTTTCTGATGCTGGAAAACACTGTGATTCTGACCTGTCAAACTGAGCACTCTCCTTGAAAAGAAGAAACAGTGAAAGCTACTCTAAGTTCATTTCCAACAATAGCAACAAAAAAAGTCTCAAAAAGAATTTTTGCCCCCAATTAACGTAACTCCTAGCAACAAAAAAGTAAACACCATATCTATTAATTAAAGCAAATGCAGAAATGTTTCCTTTCACCTAACACCCAATTAGTAATTTAAAGTAAAGCCTATTACTACTACTGCCACTGTAATTTTAAATTTGTAAAATATTTTATTTTAAAAATTACTAAAACCAGGGATGGAGATATGGCTCATCAATTAAGATCCCTTGTTGCCTCTTACGGAGGACTGGGATTTGGTTCACAGCTCTCACTTCTTAGTTCACAACAATCTGTAACTCCAGTTTCAGGAAATTGAATGCCTTCTGACTTCAGCAGGCACCAGCCATGAATGTGAATCACAGACATATGTACAGGGAAAACACTGACATATGAGATAAAACAGATATAAAATATACTATTACCAAAAGATTAAGATATATATTTTACATATATACAGATATAGACAAATATAACTATTTACTCCAAGAGGTTAAAATCGGGCAAAAGGGGTAGACTATAACAAAATCAGTAAAGCTTTGCTTGTTTAAAAATATATCTAGAATAAAAGCACTGTAAAGTACAGGCATAAGAGTCTATATGTGTAACACCATTTAGGAGGCAGTCCCAGGAACACTGTGGTCTAATTATATAATGAGAAACTAATTATATAATGAGAAACTAATTATATAATGAGACAAGGGTGTTGGGAGGGAGAGAGACAGGAAGAAGAAAAGGATAAAATTCATTAGGGCAGTACAGCAACATTGAGGGTGAAGTGACAGACAGTTCAGCACTAGTCATCTTGGTTAGGATTTAAGAAGTTCTCTCTTGATCAGCATCAACCCATTATTGTCATTAATATCATCACTATCCTCACTGTCTTCAAACATTTAAAAAAGTCTCAGAATAATGAAGGACAACCGTCATATCTCTGTTCTGTTATGGAAAACAAGGAGAAAGAACTGAATACCTCTTTAGAACTGTAAAAAGAAGTGCTTAAGGAACAAAGACTAACTGAAAAAATAATGTCAAAACAGGACATCATATAAAGATTATTGGAGTGCACTGTATCACTGTGACTCTATATTATATTCTACAGTAAAAATGTTATCCTACTAAAGCACACACACACACACACACACACACACACACACACACACAAACAAAATCTAGGATAAAAATCAAAAGATAAAACATATGGGCAGAGTTTCTAGTTTGTGGGATGAAAAGGAATCTGTGTAAAAATACTGGAAGAATCTAAGATAGTAATATTTAAAATATGATGATAAATTTAAACCTGTGTGTACATGAGGCCCAAGAAAAATCTGAAAAGTAAATAAATAAACTCTATCTTAAACAAATTGCTGAAAAAGTATAAAATAACTTTATTAATAATGAAATCATTTCCATTGATCAAATGGTCTGTTTGGAAATCAACCCACACACCTATGTTCACTTAATTTTTGACAAAGAAACCAAAATCATACAATGAAAAAAAGGACAGCATCTTTAACAAATGGTGCCAGTCTAACTGGATGTCAACATGTAAAAGATTGAATTAGACCCATACTTATCACCTTGTACAAAACTTAAATTGAACTGGATCAAAGACCTTAACATAAAACCAGACACACTAAGTCTAATAGAAGAGAAAGTGTTGAAAAGGTTCAAACTCATTGGCACAGGTGACAACTTCCTGAACTGAACAACAATAGCTCAGGCTCCAAGACCAACAATCAATAAATGGGACCTCATGAAACTGAAAAGCTTCTGTAAGGCAAAAGGCACTGTCGGAACAAAATGGCAACCTACAGATTGGGAAAAGATCTTTACCAACCCCATATCTGACAGAGGGCTAATATCCAAAATTTATAAAGAACGCAAGAAATTAAGCACCAAGAAACAAAATAATCCAATAAAAAAAATGGGGAACAATGCTAAACTGAGAATTCACAAAGGAGGAATCTTAATGGCTGAGAGACACTTGAAGAAATGCCCAATATCCTTAATCATCAGAGAAATGCAACTCAAGATGACTCTGAGATTCCATCTCACACCTGTCAGAGTGGCTAAGATCAAAAATTCTAATGACTGCACATTCTGGCAAGGTAGTGAAGAAAGGGGAACACTCCTCCATTGCTGGTAGAAGTACAAACTTATACAATCACTATGGAAATCAATCTGGCAATATCTTAGAAAACTCGGAATAGCTCTGCCTCGGGACCCAGCCATGCCACTTCTGGGTATACATTCAAATGGTTCCTCACCAAATCACAAGGACATTTCCTCAGCTATTTATTTGTAATAGCTAGAAACTGGAAACAACCCAGATGTCCCTCAACCGAGGAATGGATTAAAACAAAACAAAACAAAACAAAACAAAACTGTGGTACATCTACACAATGGAATACTTACTACTCAGCTATCAAAAACAATGAAATCATTCAATTTGCAGCCAAATGGATGGAACTAGAAAAGCTCGTTCTGAGTGAACTAACCCAGACTCAGAAAGATGCAGATGGCATCTATTCATTTATAATTGGATTTTAGCCATATAGTACAGGATAACTATACTACAACCAACACACCAAAAGGAACAGGATCATAGACTGTGTTGATGAGACACTTTACCCTAGTGGTGCTGCCATGTAGGCCCCCAGTATATGGGTAAGCTCTTGGCCCTCATATGACTTTTGAACTGGGGTGGGGGACTAATGTGTGGGGACACCCCACCCTGGAGGAGTAGGATGGGAAGGTGGGACTGGGAGGGGTGGAAGGGGGCACTGTGATGGAGATATGCCTTGAAGTAGTGAATAAACATTTTTTAAAAAGAAAAAATAATGAAATCCTTAAGACTATTTTCAAAACTTAAACAATTGAGGATTTAAAGTGGTTCAAGATGTTCATTATCAACTACAGTACAAGAGGAATTGTTATAAAAGAAAAAGGTTAAAAGTATTTAAAATTGAAGTTGTTTGTTGTTTTTGAAACATTTACCAGAAATTATTTTAAAATGGCCACTTTCTCGTCATGAAACTATGACACTGAAAAATGTCTTTTCAACACCTGAAAAATTGTCATAGTTCTATATTTGCATTGGCTTCAAGAATTTTATATGAAAAGGACCTAATAGTTCATATTATCTTTTAAGGAGAAGTTAATGTTCTTGACTCTTTTCCTCAGATATTTTTTCTTTTCTTCTTTTTTTCAATCAATTTCAACTATTTTAATTATGATTTCAGTACATTTGTCTTCCATAAATTTCATGGCAGTCAGTCTAGTTACTTTCCACTGTCAGTAGCTTCCCTCCTAGCTCCATTTACATTTTAAGGTATTTTAATTTTTAATAATTTGATTGATTAAAATTTTTGAGACAGAATGACAAGTAGCCCTGACTGGTCTGAAACAGACTATTGTGTCCACGCTAGCTTCATATTGAATTCCCTGCCTCTCCCTCCTGATTGCTGGCATTGGAGGCATTGTACACTATGCCTGTCTGGATTTTTTTCTTTTTGAAAATTTACTTTCAACATTATCACTTTTTTTGTGTTGCACTTTTATCATTGCTAATCAATTACCTCTATTGATATAGATATATATATGCACACACACATATGTGTGTGTATTTTGAAAATATCAAAGTTTATCCCCCAAAAAATAATAATCATCCAATACTAGTATATAACATGTTGTCTGTGTGTAAATGGAATAACAGATATACAAAGTTCAGTTACGAACAGGGTTTGAGGAAAGGATGGGGTTTCTCATTGATCTTAACATATATTTTCAGTTTGTGATATGTGTACTGACTAGAGAGACATATCTTCCATGCAAATAATTATAGTAAATTTACATTAGGATCTAAATTTTCTTCCATGTTGATGGGATATACTGATGACTACAGAGGGGATTGTTATTGAGCCTGACACACATTATTAACTGCAATACCACCAATATTTCTAACTGAAACTATAGAAGTATTCATTCCCTGTTCTTAGAGGAACAGCACATAGTGTCCCTAACACTGTGACTGGTTCTATTTCTTTTAGTAGATATGATATAGTAGCATGAGCTGGATATTTCAGATAGGAATCTTACCATGAAAGAAAATTGAGTGTGTGGATTATGTATTGAGAATACAGTTTTAATCATTGAACTAAGTGCTAAAGCCCCATAATCACAGTATTGGACCCATTTTTTGTTATAGTTGTAATAGAAAAAATATTATATTATACAAATTTGAAGCTATTGTTGATACTGTTTTCTTAGTTGATTTTCTATTGCTCTGTTTAAGATCATGACCAAAAGCAACTTAGAGAGGAAAGAGTTTATATCACCATATATACCCACATCAAGGTCCATCATAAATGAAATCAAGGCTGGAACCCAGAGGCAGGAACTGTTGCAGAAACCTGAAGAAATTCTGCTTCCTAGATTGGTCTTGTGGCCTGGTCAGTTTGTTTTCTCATACAAGCCAGGACCACCAGCTCAAGGATAGTACCATTCACAATGGACTTGTTTCTTCTGCATCAATCATTAGTGACAACAGATTTTCCTATAGGCAATCTGTGGAGTGAGTGACCACAGGTTTTCCTATAGGCAATCTGATGGAGTGAGTAATTGTTCTCAACTGAGGGTTCTTTTTTCCCCCCAAATTACTTTATCTTGTTGACAGGAAAAGAACAACAGCAAAACCAAACCCTATCAGGATTCACCTCATCTCATCTGAATTGTTTCATTTGCAGGTCAAAGGAACTAACTAGTTAAAGAACACTAACTAAGCTTAAAGGAACAAGGGCGTTTATTTCAAATATTAAAGAAGATTATCAAGTA
Organism: Lophiomys imhausi; assembly: GCA_907164525.1. Classification (NCBI taxonomy): domain Eukaryota; kingdom Metazoa; phylum Chordata; class Mammalia; order Rodentia; family Muridae; genus Lophiomys; species Lophiomys imhausi. The sequence continues at coordinate 643,913 of CAJQZJ010036177.1, forward strand.
TAATTTTTAAAGATCTATTTAAAGACAAACAAATTGTGGAAATTACTAAGGGGAGCTTCATGGTAGTATTCATTTAATCACATCTAAAAGACATTAACATAAATTGACAGAAAGTAGAGAAGGAAATGAGTTGAATGACTGAGAGACTACATGTAGTGTTTACAAGAGCCTTTCTATGAAAAAGGTCAACAAAAAGGTGTGCTTTCCTGATGAAAGTCCCCACTCAACACGAAAATCTATATGAACTCTAGAAAATACTAAGGCTTTTCACTAAGTGCTTGGCCTCTAGTAGTTGTTTCAATCCTCTCTCCTCCCCCTTCCCCCCCCCCCTACACAC
>CAJQZJ010036177.1:644349-715532 GCA_907164525.1 Lophiomys imhausi
AAATAAATAGGCCACGATTATAAGAGTTATATGGCTTAGCATACATTCCCAATGTCCAGTCCATATGTATTTGGCACCTGACTTTAACATTCTACTATCTAACCATCTCCATGAGTTTAAAGTTCTATATCTAACTCAGCTTTCATACTAACTTGCCTCATAATTTTAAAAATATCTTCTTAGATGCAGAGCACCCTCTTGATTCCTAAACAACTCAAAATTTAACTATGAGACTCTAGGTATCTATTCTTCAACCACCTCAGAGACCTGAGAGGGATAAATATATCTGATTGTATAGGAAGTGCAGGGCCTGCAGCTTCCAAAACTAAAAAATGACATACCAGTGGCTGCCTGGACAGTTCCCACTTTCTCTCCATACATTACAGCATCAATCTTCAGCCATTTGGCCCCATTTCTCTGACAGAAATCAAATACCAGACTTCTAATAAAGGCTGAAAATGAATTCAATATATGGCTTTCCACTGCAAACTCTGGCCACTCTGTAGACAATAAGGTCTCTCTGGAACTCATTTACAACTATGAAGCAATGTATTTATACCTGTGAAAATGGGTTATTGTATTATCTGAGGTTTACTTCAAAATCAATATGTTATTATGAACGCAATGTGGATTACAGAAATAGAAGACTGTAGTAACTACTGAGTTTATTCAATCAGCTCTAGAAATGTAACTTTTTAAAAACTTGAAGGTAGATCAAATGAAGTCTTATATCCATGGTGGCAAGAATGGGAGAAATATCATGTGCATAAAGTATTTTGCTTGAAATCATTACATGTGCTTTAAGATGACACAGGAAATAGTGCACATTGTTGCTCTGAGATAAATGAAAGGAGTATAGAGCAGGATATATGCTGTACTGGCATATATGGCCTTATCTGTCATCTGAAAAGCACAACAGGAGCAGATAACATCATTTCCTGGAAAATATGGGACAGTGAAAGAAAATAATAATATCTTTAAAATCATAATTGATTTGTAATAAAGAACTCTTTGTATTATTTGAAATTTTCTGGGACTATTTGCCACTGTGATCAACAGACATCACATATATGAGTGTATTCTTGTGGGTATATGGTTAAGTCTGAATATTATCCCAAATGATGCTTCTGCTTTTCACATTTCTTTTCAGTTGTATAACAAATTGCAGTAAACAGGACTCTCGATTGATTATTTGTGTTCTTCAAAAATGTATATATTCAATTCTTAGCCAGACATGGTGGCATGTACCTTTAATACCAGCACTTAGGACCCAGAGGTAGGTGGATCTCTGTGAATACGAGGCCAGCCTGGTCTACAAATCTAGTACCTGTACAGCCAGAGTTATTCAGAGAAACCTGTCTCAACAAAACAAAACAACAACAACAAAAGAGTATAAAAGGAGGAAGGCTCATTTGGTGGTTATTTGTTCATCTGGATGTACCTGGCTGGAGATGAGATCCTAGAGCATAAAACCCTCATCCTTTCTCCCTAAGGAGGATGTGCAGAAAAGGTGCTCATCTGTGAGGAAGCAGGTTCTCTGTAGTCTCTTAATATGTTATGGCATTGATTTTGGACTTTCCAGACCCCAGTGTGCGAAGCATGCTCCTGTTTGTTATGAACTACCCAGCCAATGTTAGTTTATTTAAGCTGCACATAGAGTTACTCAAGGACCTTGAAAAACACTAGATTAATTATCTTATACTTTCTTGAGTCTAGGGTTGGGAAATAGAATAGTTGCATTTTCTCTCAGATCCCAATGGGTGAAATGAAAATGCTAGACATGCTCCACTGTCTCTGGAGTTTGGGATTCTTTTTGATTTTTTTTTTTTGTGACTGTGTCTGTCTTCTTTTATTTAACTTAAGATTTTTTTAATGTTTATTTATTAATTCAAGTTACATCTCCATCACAGCCTCCTCTCTCCACACCTCCCAGTCCCACACTCCCACCATCTACCCCCTCTCCCACCTATCCTACTCCTTTGTTGTAGGGTGCTCACATATATCAACACCTCTCAGTTCATCAGTCACATGAAGGCTAAGAGCTTCCTCTTGCTCAGGGGTCTGACTTGGTAGCTCCACTAGGATGAAGTGTCCCACTACTAGGTAACAAAGTCCATATTCCCATTCCTTTGGGTCTGTTGGTTGTAGGATAGCTATCCTGTATTATATGGGTAAAATCAAGTTATAAGTGAATACATACCATGTGCATCATTCTGGGTCTGAATTAGCTCACTCAGGATGAGATTTTCTAGTTCCATCCATTTGGCTGCAAACTGCATCATTTCCTTGTTTCTGATAGCTGAGCAGTATTCCATTGTGTAAATGTACTACAGTTTTTTAATCCATTCTTCGGTTGAAGGATATCTAGGTTGTTTCTAGTTTCTATTACCAAAAAAACTGCTATGAACATAGCATTTTTGTCTACATTTAACCTTTTCCCTTTGTTGTCAGTCCTATATTTTGATGCAACAGAAAAGAAAAATTCAGTACATTTATATGCTTATGTCCTTGTTATTGCACATATTTTTTTTTTAACCAGGTCTTGTACCAGTACAATTGGGAAAATGCCACATCACTATTGGGCTACTTTATGAGACAATAATCCTATTGCTTATGAGTAAACTCGATTACAGTCTTACAAAACTACAGTAGAAATGTAATTACCTTACAAAGGTTCTTGGTTGATCTTTCATTTGCTTTAAAATTATGTCCAGTAGAGGTATAGTTGGAAGTCAAGGTTCTTCAGGTGCCATCTAACTGAAAATCAAATTAACAATTTACAAATGAAAATACTTCCTGATCTCTGTGTCTTCAAACACCCCCAAATTACTAATCCTGAACTTTTCTTTATTTGATTGACCTAAAATATATGTGTATCTTTTACCTCTTAGGTAATATTTTGTAAAAGCTTTGTGTTATGAAAAAAAGGCCCAAAATATTACAGCATCAACAAATTATTCAACCAGTGCTGCTAAAGGTGTAACCCTGGCTTTCAAATAATGTATTTCACAAATTCAGAATTTTCTATTCAGTCATAGCTCCTCAAATTCCAAGTTTATAATCAATGTCATTAGATCTTCAGTTTCTTTCCTATATTGGACTTCCATTGTTTTATTTTTGGGAGCAATCTTTTCATACATATTATTCAAGTCATGTTGCATATTCACATACTTATATTTGGCATAATAGGCTTAAGTTTTTTTTATTCCTAAATAAATACATTTATCATTTAAAGAAACAATTTGAGATACTTCTAACACTTTCTACTTTCTTGTTTCTGGTTTTTAAAAGTGTGCTATAAACATTTAGTTATATTTCCTTCAAGTAAGCTCCTTTGTTGAATTAACTTAGATTGTTTACCTAAAGACTTGCTACATATAGACATTTTCCTATATATTATTGGCCTCCTGCATCTCTCTGATCAGGACAGTCACTGGATTATTTTAATTTATAGGGAAAATCTTATGGTAGACAGCAAGTGATAGTAAGCTGGGAGTTCTCAAACTGACTCTATCTACCATATGTTTTTGTAAATAAAGATTTATTGAGGGCTGGAGAGATGGCTCAGCCATTAAAGGCTAGGCTCACAATCAAAAATATAAAATTTATTGAAACACAGCCATGATCATTTTTAATGTGTACTCTACAGCTCCTTTCCTGTAGCATTAGCACAGCTGTGAAGTTATGAACGAGAGTCTATGACCTGCAAATTTAACACATTTACTCTCTTACTTTTCACTCTTATGAAAGAAACATCTACTAAGTGAAAATTCTGAATAAATATGCATTTGTTTACAGATTAGAAAATATTTTAAAGGGTTTTCTAGGTTATCATAGAATTTTTGATAGGATTTAGTATATACTATCCCTGAGGCTTAGTAGCCCAGTCATACTTTTCAACAGTTACTTTCCTTGAGAGATGAATTCTCGTACTCTGTTCCATTTGTCCTTTTTTTAAGTCTAGGATGCCAGGACTCAGTATGGTGCCAAACACAGTTTGGTTCCATCTATCTATCAGAATTGTTAAGAAAGTTACTCAGAGACATGCATAGAGGTTTGCATCCACAGTGATTCTAAATGCTATCAATCAAAATGAGCCATCACACACACATTACATTTTATCTTCTCATCTTCCCTTTAAGAATCTGAAGCTCTCATGAATTTTTCTGAGATTGCTTCTGAGACAAGCTACTTATAATCAAATTGTTGCTTCAAAATCTATTTGGGAGAATCACAATCTTACATACTTATTACTCAGTATCATTTGTTGTTTGTCAAGCTGTTATTTAAATTAGCTTATAGTGGGATGTGAGGTGGCTCATCATGAGGACAAGAGCTCAGGCCTTCATAACCCATGCAGGATTGCCACAGGCTCTCATATAACAACAGCACACAGGTGGGAAAGACAGGGAAACCCAGAGAAAGCTTTCTAGCCAGATTTGCCAAAATGCAGGGGGGACAGGCAGGGTGCTCTGGGTACATACAGGTAGAGATACTGTTTCAATATATAAAATAAATATATCAAGGAATATACCTGGCAACAACCACAAATGCATGCCATTATGAAAATATGTGTATAAGCACAAAAACATACCATACACACATAAAAAGAGTTTGGTCATTTTATGACAAGGTTTTTGTTCAATAATCATTAAGATTTGACTTAAAACGGACGGTGTTCCAGTATATAAAATGTGATTAAATTTTAAGATATCCAAGAAGCATATTTTTAACTCTTCCTACTATTTTGTACTAAAACAGAGTTAATTTTGGTTTTTGTAATTATTTCATTTTATATTTTATGAGAAACAATAATAATATTCAGTCTTCTATCCTTAAGATACTCAGAAAGTCATTGATCAGCCAACATAAGTTATGTCATCACAGGAAACATAAAGGTGTATTAAATACTGTTACTGCATAGGACAAAAGACTGACACTGTAGAAATGATGGCTTTTTGCTTTTCCTTCAAAAAATGCATCAGGGGTTGGGAGAATATGAAGAAACTATAGAGAAACCAAAGAGACTATCACAGGAATAAATAGATCCCCTTCAGATACTAAGTATTCAGTATAGCCATCTTGTGATCTAGTGGGTTGCAAAGAAAACATATAGTGCTGGAGTAGTCTGATCCACTAGTGTTTATGGAGATGAGTGGGAATCTGTAAACAAAGAATATTAACACACTAATCAAGATATCTGTAATATCAGCATTATAGGTGTCAAACTAGCACTATGTGTAAACACAGAGATGAAGAAGAAAGTAACTGTGTAGGAGTAACTTTAATGGGCTGATGATATGAAGATAGAGTTCCGAATCCCAAGAAAGCAAAGTGGAAGGTAAAAGAGAATGCTAACAAAAGTTCTATCAATCAATGATGACTCAGACTCACAACCTGCAGCCCGTGCTTTATTACTGATAGAAGTTGTGATATCAAAAGATTTAGACTTCCTTGACAAAGAATACATCTAAAGTGTAATTTACATTATGATTTTCTTCTGTGTTCTTGTCTTAGAACAGTTTAGAGTCTGGGTAATTCACGGAGTTTATATGAACTATCCATATCTTATCCCCAATAACTCAATTACAATTATTTCTTTGAGATGGGACAAGTGAGCAAAGTGAAGTATCTAAGAATCTTTTTTAAACATGTACAAGTCAAGGGAACTTGAAGAGAATGGCAATTTCCAAAAGCCAGTTTTATATCTAAAATCAAGTGTGAAACTTACTTTAACCTTTATCCTTAGAGCACATTGTTTTCAATTCTTTGTGACGTATTGGCTGTTCCACAAGTAAATTAACCTCTGATTTAAAAATAAAAATAAAAAGATGGTACATTCCATTTTGAAGATTCTGTTAGGGATACATGAATTTTTACTTGGAAGGCTTTCAAATTTGAAACTGTATCAAAAAAATTTATCTCTGTCTTTCTGCCAAAAATACCTTTCTATGTTAAAAATCACATTCAATCTTTCACTTAAAAAAAAAGAAATTCTAGATCATGTCATACAGGATTAGAACTTGCCAGCACTCCAATTTTTGTTGATCCTGTCATTCTCTCCTATGATGACTCCTGGCAGACGCTTCATTTTGCTCTTAGCTACTTGAAATTGCGTAGTTCATTTAAAGGTGTAGATTTTTTAATAATTTATTTTTTATTTCTTCAAGTTACATCTCATCACAATCCCCTCCCTACTCCCCCCTCCAGTCCCATCCACCTGCTCCCCCTCAACCCCCCATCCTCTTCCCTCTTCCCTTTTTTCTTTTTTCTTTTCTTTTTTTTTTTAGTTTAAGGTATTTCTTTTCCCTCCCAACAGCTCTCCCTTTCAATCCAAAAAATGGTTCTTTTTCTTATAACTATAAATACAATAAAAAACAACAGAAATAAATAGGCCACAATTATAAGAGTTATATGGCTTAGCATACATTCCCAATGTCCAGTCCATATGTATTTGGCACCTGACTTTAACATTCTACTATCTAACTATCTCCATGAGTTTAAAGTACTATATCTAACTCAGCTTTCATACTAACTTGCCTCATAATTTTTAAAATATCTTCTTAGATCCAGAACACCTTCTTGATAGCTAAACAACTCAAAATTTAACTATGAGACTCTAGCTATCTATTCTTCAACCACCTCAGAGACCTGAGAGGGATAAATATATCTGATTATATACGAAGTGCAGGGCCTGCAGCTTCCAAAACTAAGAAATGACATACCAGTGGCTGCCTGGACAGTTCCCAATTTCTCTCCATACATTGCAGCATCAATCTTCAACCATTTGGCCCCGTTTCTCTGACAGACATTGATTGTAGAGCAGGAATTATGAAGGACTTACCTACCCTGTCTTGGCAGAGCTAGGCTGTCGACTTATCTGCTTCCAAGTTTTGTCCTTTTTGGACAGAAGTCTGTCTACAGTTGAAGCAAGGGGTTTTTCTTGCCAAGAGAAAGGCTTACCACCAATTCAATCATCTCCCACTGGAGATTCTTCGATGCTCATCTTCTACTTGGAGTAGAATAGGGGGTGCTGTCAGGAGCTGACATGTCTCAATATCAAAAAATCTTAAGCTAAGAAAACATCTTTGAATGCCATATTCTGCAGATCTCTTGAGGTTTTTTAAGATGCCCTATCTATCTCTTATATTTAGATAAGCAAATATTGCTTGTCTCTTAGCAACTTGATTTCTGAGTAGCTTAGAAAATAACTGTGATAGACTGTCATAGTAACTAACAAAATGACACGTTTGCATGACTATTAGTTTACTAAAAAAAAAAAAAAAAGGCAGGGGGCAGGGCTGAAACACTGTGAATGGAATAGAGGATACAGCCATTCGGCCTGGTTTTGCAGACCTCCAGGTGTAGAGAAGACGTGGAGCTAAGGTAAAATACAAGAGAATTGTGGTATTGGCCCATGCATTTCACTTCAGCAGAGACGGGGTGGGGGGGGAGAACCGTAGAGTTGTTGGTGTTATGTATTCTGGAGTCACACAGAGCAGGGTGGTGAGGGTGCATACTCTTGGTCCCACCATTCAAGAACAGTACACCCTTGGTCCCAGCTCCCAGCACACTGGAGACAGAAATGGGCAGATCCCGGAGCTCAGGGTCAGCCTGATGCAGGGCAAACTCTAAATAGAGAAAGACTTCGATCCAGGAGTGGTGGAACACATCTTTGATCCCTTCAGATGGGAAACACAGGTCCCTGATCCCAATAATTAGAGTTCAGAGACACACACATGGGATTTGCAGGGACCTAGGTTTCGAGGCTACTTACAAAAGGCCTTATCGATGTAGGCAGATTGCCCTTTGGGATCTCAAAATATATACACTAGAGCTGATTTAGCTCCAAGGTGACAGAATGATTTCTTCTTTAACCCGGATTGAAAGATAACGCTTTGTATGTTGTCAGAAGGCCAAATTTGCTTCAGGAGAAGTACTACCTAGCCCCACTACCCCCCCCAAAAAAAGAGGGCAATTGTCCTAGGGTTGGTATTGGGGCAGGGCTCTGTTCTTATCGTTCCAGGAGAATCGAAGCGTCCATTAGGGGAGCCCAGGGACTGCTGGACAGTGGAAACCTCAGCAGAGAGCAGAATCAGGCACCAAGGAGGACGAGTGACCCAGTTGATTCTGCCTGGCAGACTTCCTCAATAGTTGTCTCCATCGGGGGCCTGCAACCACCACAGCAATCCAATGTCACTGGGACCGTTCAGCTCTACACAATGCTCTGACAGGAACCTCAGTGAAGCCTGCAAGATCAGCTTCTGCCTACAAACCCCTTAGGTCATCTAAACAGCTGAGAACAGAAGGACTGAACATAAAAGGAGTGTACTAACATTTTTAACCATTTTTTCCATTTGGGTTCGGGCCCCAAACAGGTCTACTACGACCCAAATCAGCAGGAAGTCACTTTAAGAGAGCTAAGTCCCATGCCCAGAGGGTGGGGAAGGTGTTTCTCCGCCCTTCTTTTTGGTTATTTGAAGGATAACTGAAAACTCTGATATTTAGGGGAAGAGACTACAAGCTGATAAATGGTCCTGTCTTAATGGGTCGTGGAGGTTAGCCCCAGGGACTTCCTACTTTTCCTTTTCTGTATCCTTCTTCCTCTCCTATGTAGGAGTGCATGGGCTTGAGAAAAATGAGATATAGACATAGCACAGGAAGGTCCAAGAAGAAGGGGCAGATTATTGAATGTGCCCTTATACCTTTGTATATTGATACAAAATTAGTAGTTTATTTGGCTAAAGTGGTATTGACCATTGTTTATTGTGCAAAAATAAGATTGTATTGGATTACATCGGTAGTGATCTTTGTATATTGATACAAAATTAAGATTATAGTTGGCCACAATGCTATTGACCCTTGCATAATATGGACGTAATATTAAGATTGTATTGGGCTACATAGGCATTGATCTTTGTATATTGATACATAATTAAGAGTATATTTAACCACAATTGAATAGATCTTTGTATATTGATACAAATTTAAAGGTAACGATTCCTAATGGTATCATACCTAGAGATACTTAAAAATAAAATATGAAGCTCTGACCTCTTGATACCAACCGTCTAAAACGGTCTAGGATAGTTAAGTAAAACAAACTCCTAGTCATGCAAACATGTCACTTTTTTAGCTACTATGACAGTCTATCACAGATATTCTCTAAACTACCCAGTAATCAAGTTGCTAAGAGATAAGCAACATTTGCTTATCTAAATACAAGAGATGGATAGAGCATCTTCAAAAACCCCAAGAGATCTGCAGAATATTGCACTCAAAGATGTTATCTTAAATCAAGACTTTTTTTTGATATCGAGACATATCAGCGCCTGATAGCACTCCCTATTCTACTCCAAGTAGAAGATAAGCATCGAAGAACCTCCACTGTAAGATGGTTGAATTAGTGGCAAGCCTATATCTTGGCATGAAAAAACCCCTTGCACCAACGGCAGACAGACTGCTGTCCAAAAAGGACAAAACTTGGTAGCAGGGAAGTCGACAGCCTAACTCTGCCAAGACAGGGTAGGTAAGTCCTTCATAATCCCTGCTCTACAACAAATGTCTGTCATAGAAACAGGACCCAAAGGCTGAAGACTGATGCAGGAATGTATGGAGAGAAAATGGGACTGTCCAGGCAGTCATTGGTATGTCCTTTCTTAGTTTTGGAAGCTGCAGGCCCTGCACTTCCTATATAAGCACATATATTTATCCCTCTCAGGTCTCTGAGGTGGTTGAAGAATAGACAGCTAGAGTCTCATAGTTAATTTTTGAGTTGTTTAGGAATCAAGAGGGTGTTATAGATCTAAGAAGATACTCTTAAAAGTGTGTTGCAAGTTAGTATGAATGTTGAGTCACATATAGACCTTTAAACTCAAGGAGATGGTTAGATAGTAGAATGTTAAAGTCAGGGGCCAAATATGTATAAACTGGACATTGGGAAGGTATACTGGGCCATTTAACTCTCATAAATGTGGCATATTTATATCTGTTGTTTTGTATAATACTTACTGTAATAAGAGAAGGAACCATCTGTTGGACTGAAAGGGGAAACTTCTGGGGGGAAGAGGGTGGAAGGGCGGGATAGGAAGGGGGAATAGGGAGGGGTTTGTGACTGAGATGTAACTTGAAGAAAAAAAAATAAAGTATTTAAAAAAAAAGAAAATAACTGTGATAGACTGTCATAGTAACTAACAAAATGACATGTTTTCATGACTATTAGTTTCTGTTTCTTAATTATCCTAAACAGTTTATGTCGGTTGGTAGCAAGAGGTCAAAACTTGACATTTCATTTTTAAGTATTACTACGAACAATACCTTTAAGAAGCGTTACCCTTAATTTTGTATCAATATACAAAGTTTAATGCCAATGTGGCCAAATATAATCTTAATTTTGTATCAATATACAAAGATCAATACTGATGTAGCCCTATACAATCTTAATTTTGCATTAATATACAATGATCAATACCAATTTAGCCAAATATAATATAATTTTGCATCAGTATACAAAGGTATAAGGCCATATTCAATAATCTGTCCTTTTTTCTTGATCTTTCCTATACTATGTCTATGTCCCATTTTTCTCAAGTCTGTTCACTCCTATATAGGAGAGAAAGAAGGATACAGAAAAGAAAAAGAGAGAAGTCCCTAGGTCTAACCTCCAAAACCTTTTAACAAGACCATTTAATAGCTTGTAGTCTTTTCCCCTAAATAACAAAATTTTCTATTATCTATCAAATAACCAAAGTGGGGGGAACACCCTCCCCACCTTCTGGGGATGGGATGTTGTTCTCTTAAAATGACTTCCTGCTGATTTGGGATGTAGTAAACCTGTTTGGGGCCCAAATAAGAATGGAAAAATGGTTAAAAATGTTAATAGAATCATTTGATGTTCAGTCCTTTTGTGCTCAGCTATTTACATGTCCTAAGAGGTTCATAGACAGAAGCTGATCTTCAGAGCTTTACTGAAGATCTGGCTGGAATAGTCTGTGGAGCTGAACGATCTTAGCGATTTTGAGTTGTTGTGGTTGTAGACTTTTGAGGAAGCTGCTATTGAGGAAGTCTGCAAGGCTGGATCATCTGGGCCACTAGTCTTTTTGGTGTCTGATCTATTTTCTGCTGAGGTTTCCGTTGTTCAGTTGTCCCTGGATTCCTTGAATGGATGCTTTAAATCTCCTGGAAAGATAAGAACAGAGCCCTGCCCTAATCCTAACTCTGGGACAATTACCTTTTTTTTGGAGTGGGGGGGTCAGGTAATATTTTTCCTGGAGCAAATTTGGTTTTTTGACAATATATAAAGTATTACCTTTCAATCCAGATTAAAGAAGAAATTATTTTGATATTTTGGAGCTAAACAAACCTTTAGTGTATATATTTTGAGATCTCAAAGGACAATTTGTTTGAATTGCAGCCTGCCTTTTGTAAGTAGCTTTCAGAAGGTGTATCTTGAAAATAGTTTGCTTATCAAATAGATCTATTTTACTACTATCCTCTTATACTGCTTAATCTTCCCGATACTAAATACCCCAGTAGTCATAACTTTTCAACTATAAATTTCCTATTTCACAATCTGAAAAGTAAGACTATTTTCTCCCCCTTGGAATCATTATTTTTCTCCCATTGAATTGTGAGTCTCCCATTTATTAATACAACTACAAAATTTCATAATCTTCCTTTCAAAGTTCTCTCTGAGAGCAATTAACAAATGTTTATTATGTTAAAAGATATAAATTTGCATATTCATTCTCACCTTCCACATATACATTAGGTGATTAAGATCTCTCCATAGACATTGTAGATCGTGTTCAGTTCAAATATTAAACTCATGCTAGTTAGCAGTCTAACAGTCTTATAGCTTTCTATATATTTAACTTTATTTTCATTACCATACTAATACACTGTACAAATACATGAATAATAAAACACATTGAAACTAAACATGTACATAATTAATTGTCATAGAAATTCCTATGAAATCTAATTTTGTCCACTTAATTTGTAGCATATTATTGACTTTTCTACATTCCATTCTTAATATACCGTGTATATTTAAATGTCTAATTTTTTATTTAACATAACTTAAATGTTTTCAGAACAAAAATTTATCATTGGTGATCCATCTTTGAGTCAGCTTGACTTAATCACTTTGTATTATAACATAAAAATCACATTATTTTCCATAAATATATTTGATTATTTTGTGTCTATTAAAACTAAAAATGTAATAATAAAAATTTTATGAATGTAATTAAGGTAGTAAAAAATTCCAGCTGAAGATAGGCAACTGTGATTACTTTTTTTTTCTTTATTTTTTATTTCTTCAAGTTACATCTTAATCGCAGTCCCCTCCCTATTCCCCCTCCAGTCCCACCCTCCCACCATCAACCCCCCATCCTTTTCCCTTTTTTTTTTCTTTTAAGTTTAAGGTATATCTTATTTCCCCCTACAGTTTCCCCTTTCAGTCCAACAAATGGCTCTTTCTCTTATAATAATAAATACAATACAGTACAACAGAGGTAATTAGGCCACAGTTATGACGGTTATATGGCTTAACGTACATTCCCAATGTCCAGTCCATATGTATTTGGTACCTGACTTTAACATTCTACTATCTAACCATCTCCATGAGTTTAAAGTTCTATATCTGACTCAACATTCATACTAACTTGCAACACAATTTTAAAAGTGTCTTCTTAGATCTGTAACACTCTCTTGATTCCTAAACAACTCAAAATTTAATTATGAGACTCTAGCTATCTGTTCTTCAACCACCTCAGAGACCTGAGAGGGATAAATATATCTGATTTTATAGGAAGTAAGGGCCTGAAGCTTCCCAAACTAAGAAATGACATCCCAGTGGCTGCCTGGACAGTTCCCATTTTCTCTCCATACATTACAGCATCGTTCTTCAGTCATTTGGCCCCATTTCTCTGACAGACATTGGTTGTAGAGCAGGAATTATGAAGGACTTACCTACCCTGTCTTGGCAGAGCTAGGCTGTCGACTTACCTACTTACAGGTTTTGTCCTTCTTGGACAGCATTCTGTCTACATTTGGAGCAAGGGGCTTTTCCTACCAAGAGATATGCTTGCGACTAATTCAATCATCTCCCACTGGAGATTCTTCGATGCTCATCTTCTACTTGGAGGAGAATAGGGGGTGCTGTCAGGAGTTGATATGTCTTCATATAAAAAAATCTAAAGTTATGAAAACATCTTTGAATGCCATATTCTGCAGATCTCTTGAGGTTTTTGAAGAGGCCCTACCTATCTCTTATATTAGGGTAAGCAGATGTTGCTTGTCTCTTAGCAGGTTTATTTCTGATTAGCTTAGCAAGTAACTGTAATAGGCTGTCATAGTATCTAACAGAATGACCAGCTTGCATAACCATTAGTTTGCATTTCTTAATTATCCTAAACAGTTTATGACAGTTAGTAGTAAAAGGCCAAAACATCACATTTCATTTTTTTTCTTTACCTCCTAACCCTTCCATCCCATTTCTCTGGGGTGGGGTGTCCTTATATAACAGTCCCTCATCTCAGTTGAGAGGTTGTATGAGGGCCAAGAGCCTCTTCATTCATTGGGGATCTACGAAGCAGTACCATCAGTGAAAAATGTCTCGTTGCCTGGGAGAGAGAACTACTAAACAAACAATCAATAAGCATACAATAGATAAAAAGACTAAAATATAGAAAAATATAACTAATATATAAAAAAATGAATAAAAATTAAAAATAAGAAGTCTATGTCCAAGTTCCCTTTGGTGTGTTAATTGTAGTATTGATACCTTCTACTATATAGCTAAAATCTTACTATAAGTTAATAGATGCCATATGTGTCCTTCTGAGTCTGGGTTATTTCACTCAGGATGAGCTTTTCTAGTTCCATCCATTTGGCTGCAAATTGCATAATTTCATTGTTCCTGATAGCTGAATAATATTCCATTGTGTAGATGTACCACAGTTTTTTGACCCATTCTTCGGTTGAGGGACATCTGGGTTGTTTCCTGTTTCTAGCTATTACAAATAAGGCTGCTATAAACATAGATGAGGAAACTTCCTTATGATTCCATGAAGAGGCATTTGGGTGTATACCCAGAAGTGGTATGGCTGGGTCCTGAGGCAGAGCTATTCCAAGTTTTCTAAGATATCACCAGACTGACCTCCATAGTGGTTGCACAAGCCTACAGTCCCACCAGCAATGGAGGAGGGTTCCCCTTTCTCCACACCCTCGCCAGCATGTGCTGTCATTTGAGATTTTGATCTTAGCCATTCTGACAGGTGTGAGATGGAATCTCAGAGTCGTCTTGAGTTGCATTTCTCTGATGATTATGGATGTTGAGCATTTCTTCAAGTGTCTCTCAGCCATTAGGGATTCCTCCTTTGTGAATTCTCTATTTAGCTCTGTCCCCCATTTTTTGATTGGATTATTTGGTTTCTTGGCATTTAATTTCTTGAGTTCTTTGTAGATTTTGGATATTAGCCCTCTGTCAGATGTGGGATTGGTGAAGATTTTTCTCACAGTCTGTAGGCTGCCGTTTTTTTCAAATGACAGTGTCCTTTGCCTTACAGAAGCTTTTGAGTGTGGACTGTTGAACTTCTCTGTTTGTAATTCTCTCCTTCATCCACGTATAGAGCAATTCATTTTACATCTCAGAACTTCTTTTCACCCTTCCCCAAATACCACCAATTTCACCTCATTAAAAGCTATTATTTCAGTCTGACTACTAGTGATTCACCTGAAGTGAGTACCTAAGCCAACCTCAACCAACATGTTATTTTCCCATGATTCATTTCTCTCACTGAGTTAGTTCTTTGACAACTGATGCATTTTAATAATGGATTCTTATTACTCTCTCCCTGCTGCTCAGACTTACTTCCTCCCACCACTTTTTACTCATAATCTTCCTTTTCTATTTCTTTCCCAAATTCATGGCTATTTCCTTTGTGTGACATGATTATTTTTCTGTATTGGTAGAAATGAGGAATAGAGTTTCTTTAGTAGAGACCATTTGTAAGTGCAAAAACTAAATTGCTATTTACATCTTCTAACAAGTGGAGAAAAGTAGAAGGCAGTGATAATATTTCTTTTTTTATGTATTCAAAGCAAAAGTAAAGGACAAGCATGTAGAAAGATAGAGGGTGTGTGAGAGAGAGAGTGATAGAGGGGGGAGAGAGGATTTGGTCCAATTTTACAAGGTTCAACTAACCCATTAGCTTGTTAGTTGGACTTCTCTAGATCATGGTTATCAGAAGGCTAATCTGTACCCTCACCTGATTCAGTCTGTTTCTTGAAAATCAGACCAGTTTCTGGGTGAAACTCATTTACTTCATCTAATAATACCATGGTGAAAAAGATTGTATTGAAATCTTTTTTTTTTACAATATCAAAGTATCAAAGATTGATACTGAAAATAAAAAGCAAATTCAGTTTCTCTCTTTACTCTAAAGACGCACAGTTACAGCTCAGATCTAGACTTTTTTCTGAATAAATATTAAAAATAAAGTATATTGATTTTCAGGGTCTAGCTTTTTATGGTGCATTAAATCTCTGATAATTATGAACCTTGCAAACCCAATCCAGTATTAGTACCCAGAGGACTATGAAAGAAACTACCACTAAAACAAGGTTTGCTTTGTTTTGTTTTGTTTGAAGACTCAGGTGGTCATTTAACCACACCTTGGCTGTTTGCTGAATTTTTTTTTTTTTTGTGGACACTTTAGTGATTTTCTGATTAAGTGAGGAGAAGAGACATTTATTTTAGCTATCCCTATATAAAATCTGCTAAAATAGAAAGAGACAAAGGGGAGAAGTTTGTGAAAGAAGAGGAAAGGAGGAGAAGGAGGAGGAAGAAAAAAAGTCAGAAGAGACTAGAAGGAAACAGAGAAAGGTCAGAGGAGGAAGGAAAAGGCAAGTTCCAGAGGAGGACAGGAAGAAGGAGAGAAAAGAAAAGGATCTGATTGTTCCCTTTGACATGTGACCAGGATCATATGATGGAACCAGAATGTGTGGACAGGGGTCTGTTTAAACACTATCCTTTTGACATAGGAAGCATGAGAAAACAGCTCCCCATACTTCTGTGCACTGACCTGCACTTGTGGATACAGACCTATAGGACCACACAGCTCACTTCCAAGAGTTTCCTTTAATGTAAAACTGTATGTGTTCTTTGAGACAACTCATGGATTTCACACACAGCAGGAATAAAATGTTGGTTTATATTGTCATTAAAAATCAATACCAAGAAACCAAATAATCCAATTAAAAAATAGGGAAACAGCTAAACAGAGAATTCACAAAGGAGGAATTCCTAAAGACTGAGAGACACTTGAAGAAATGCTCAGCATCCTTAATCATCCTTAGATGGACTAAGATTCCATCTCACACCTGTCAGAATGGCTAAGATCAAAAGCTCAAATGACAGCACATGCTGACGAGGGTGTGGAGAAAGGCGAACACTCCTCCATTGCTGGTAGGAGTGCAGGCTTGGGCAACCACTATGGAGGTCAGTCTGGCAATATCTTAGAAAACTTGAATAGCTCTGCCTCAGGACCCAGCCATACAACTTCTGAGTATACATCCAAATGACTCCTCCCTGAATCACAAGGAAGTTGCCTCATCTATGTTCATAGCAACCTTATTTGTAATAGCTAGAAACAGGAAACAACCCAGATGTCCCTCAACTGAAGAATGGATTAAAAAACTATGGTACATCTAACGATGGAATACTACTCAGTTATCAGAAACAAGGAAATTATGCAATTTGCAGCCAAATGAATGGAACTAGAAAAGCTCATTTTGAGTGAGCTAACCCAGACTCAGAGGATTCACATGGCATCTATTCACTTATAGTTGGATTTTAGCTATATAGTACAGGATATCTATACTACAACCAACGCACCAAAGGGAGCAGGAACATAGACTTTTTTCCTGTAAATGAGACATTTTTCCCTAGTGGTGCTGCCTTGTAGGCCCCAGTGTATGAGGAGGCTCTTGGTCCTCTTATGACTGCTGAAATGGGGTGGGGACTGTTATGTAGGGACACTCCACTCCAGAGGAATGGGATGAAAGGGTTAGGGGGTAGAGGGTGGGAGGGCGGGACTGGGAAGGGTAGAAAGAGGACACTATGATGGAGATGTAACCTGAAGCAATAAATAAATAAATTTAAAATTTAAAAATCAATGTACCTGCCACAAAGCAAGTACATTTTTAAAAGTACAAACTGATGTTGGTAATACAAGACAGAAGTTAAGAAGTAGTTAAACACAGAATTGAATAGTTAAATGATACTTTAAATATTTGGATTGAAGCTTATGATTTATAACTTCACTCCTTGTTCACATTAATAATATAGGTTATGTGGTCCTCTTTAGCATACATTGGCAAGAATTTCGTAAGATAGAATTCTTGGTTTCTGGTAAGAGAGTGAGATAGCTAACAATTCTGAAACACACTGAAGAGGGGGGATTTATGTTATTCTTTGCCTATAGAACGCATTTCTTTTCTTTGTACATCCTGTTAGGATGAGGTGAATGTTGATGATGCAGCTTTGTGTGCTTTTATGTAGCATTTTGAAAGTCTCATATACAAGCCATTGCTTGTCGAAATTATCATCAGGAATTCCATATATGTTGATTCTACTCTAACACAATACCTAGGCTGTTCCATATGACAATAATTCATCTAAAATGATGTTGAGAACAATTCATCTAGAAGGATGAAAACAACATGCTCTTAAGGAGATGTCTCTTTTGATGAAGCACAAAGATGTGAATTCAATCTTCAGCATCCATGCTAAACAACAACAGCAGCAGCTACAAAAATGCCAAAGTCAGAATCAGGAGGACTGCTGCCCTTGCTAGACAAATTAACAAGGTCTAGGTTTCCTTGTCTCAAAAACTAGGGTTGAGGGTGATTAAAAAAGACACTAACTTCAACCATCGGCCTCTATATGAGTATTTCCTTGTAAATACACAAGTAAGCATGCACATGCACACACACACAAATACACATTAATTCCTATATTTCTTTCAACCTGTGTTTTATATTTTGTTAGAGATCATTTACATATTTAAAATACTTTTTTATGTAGATACTTGAGACTAAACAGAATTTGATCTGATTTTAGATATTAATGGTAAAAAGAGAAATATAGATATGATGACAATAATTTATTTAATGAAAACATTACTCTGTCCTTGGGGCTGGAGTTTCACCAACCTGTGTAGACTGAAAAGGTGCATTATGATCTCATTTGGACACATCTAACTGCCATGTTTGTGTGGATGTGACCATTTCCAATAGCAATTTGATTTTGGATGAAGTCTGACAAAAAGCAGAGTGTGAGCAGAGTGAAATATGGGGAGACTCAAAATGACTTAGAGGGAATGCATTTCTTTATCTGTCAACCTTGTAGTTGTGACCTGCTTGAAAAGTCAGAAAACTAAAGTGGAAGAAAGGTCTGCAAATGCAGAAATCGTGGTGAGAAAATACCACTGCAGAAAGATAAATGACCTTTATGGATTTAGCTCTTCACGTTTCCATTAACATTTTAGATGTTAACTTTTTTTTTTTAAGAATAGCAAGATTGTGTTCATCTCCAGCTCTACAAAAGGGTATTATTTCATGTTAAATAATTTTAGTACTGAGGTTAATTACAGAAGACATGGAATTCCTTTTGTGCTATGAGGTATGAACTGCTGTACAGAAAGACCAGAATGGGGCTAGGGAAAGTGATTTGTCTTGGGTGTGAGTGTGTGTGTGTGTTTTGTTGTTGTTGTTCAGTTGCTTTTTTGCCTTTGTTTGTGTTTGGTGACAATAAAGACAATATCCTACTGAGAAATTATCCTCTTATATTTTGTTTAAAATTATCTAGGTCAGTAGCAAACACTGTTCTCTCAAGAGTCACTTGACGATAATAAGGCACATCGTTTATGTGTTATATTCTGTAGGTCTGATGTTTGTTTGATTGCTTTGCCATTAATCTGATGACTTCCTTGAATGATATTCCACACATAAATATTAGCATTGCTCCAGCTGCTGGGCACTTAAGAGTAAAAGCTAAGGATGGAACAAAACACAGTTTCAGTAAAACAAGCAAACAAACAAAACTGACAGATAGATAGATATTGAGCTTTTCAGAAGAGAGCTTTAAATTTTTTAAAGAACTTGGACCTTTCTCTGAAAGTGAAAAGGAATGGAAGAGAGAGATTATTCATCCTCTTTACTTCATCACAGTGTTTTCTAAATTCAGAAAGGAAATGAAACTTCCTTACTCTTACACGGTGATATACGCTTTCATAGTGAAACACCACAGTGATATTAACAATTATTCTTTGCAGAGGCTGGCAGATGGCTCAGCTTTGTCATGCACTTGATCCCAGACCAGAGGAGCTGAACTGGATTCCCAGGATCTGGATGATGGGAGAGGAGAAGGAATTAGTAAAAGAAAAAAAGACTGTCTGATGATCTCTGTGGGAGCCATGGCAATGTTTCTCAATTCAAGAAAATTAACAAAAGTATTCTTTTTTTTTTTATAAATTCTTTATTTTTTTTTCTTCAAGTTACATCTCAGTCACAAACCCCTCCCTATCCCACCCTTCCACCCTCTTCCCCCATGAAGTTTCCCCTTTCAGTCCAACAGATGGTTCCTTCTCTTATAACAGTAAGTATTATACAAAACAACAGATATAAATATGCCACATTTATGAGAGTTAAATGGCCCAGTATACCTTCGCAATGTCCAGTTTATGCATATTTGGCCCCTGACTTTAACATTCTACTATGTAACCATCTCCATGAGTTTAAAGGTCTATATCTGACTCAACATTCATACTAACTTGCAACACACTTTTAAGAGTATCTTCTTAGATCTATAACACCCTCTTGATTCCTAAACAACTCAAAATTTAACTATGAGACTCTAGCTGTCTATTCTTCAACCACCTCAGAGACCTGAGAGGGATAAATATATCTGCTTATATAGGAAGTGCAGGGCCTGCAGCTTCCAAAACTAAGAAAGGACATACCAATGACTTCCTGGACAGTTCCCATTTTCTCTCCATACATTCCTGCATCAGTCTTCAGCCTTTGGGTCCTGTTTCTCTGACAGATATTTGTTGTAGAGCAGTGATTATGAAGGACTTACCTACCCTGTCTTGGCAGAGTTAGGCTGTCGACTTCCCTGCTACCAAGTTTTGTCCTTTTTGGACAGCAGTCTGTCTGCAGTTGGTGCAAGGGGTTTTTTCACGCCAAGAGATAGGCTTGCCACTAATTCAACCATCTTACAGTGGAGGTTCTTCGATGCTTATCTTCTACTTGGAGTAGAATAGGAGGTGCTGTCAGGCGCTGATATGTCTCGATATCAAAAAAAAGAAGAAAAGAAAATCTTAATTTAAGATAACATCTTTGAATGCCATATTCTGCAGATCTCTTGGGGTGTTTGAAGATGCCCTATCCATCTCTTGTATTTAGATAAGCAAATGTTGCTTGTCTCTTAGCAACTTGATTACTGGGTAGTTTAGAGAATATCTGTGATAGACTGTCATAGTAGCTAACAAAGTGACATGATTGCATGACTAGGAGTTTGTTTTACTTAACTATCCTATACCGTTTTAGACGGTTGGTATCAAGAGGCCAGAGCTTCACATTTTATTTTTAATTATCTCTAGGTATGATACCATTAGGAAGCGTTACCTTTAATTTTGTTTCAATATACAAAGATCTATTCAATTGTGGTTAAATATACTCTTAATTATGTATCAATAAACAAAGATCAATGCCTATGCAGCCCAATACAATCTTAATATTACGTCCATATACAAGGGTCAATACCATTTAATCTTAATTTTGTATCAATATACAAAGATCACTACCGATGTAATCCAATACAATCTTATTTTTGCACAATAAACAATGGTCAATAACACTTTAGCCTAATAAACTACTAATTTTGTATCAATATACAAAGGTATAAGGGCATATTCAATAATCTGCCCCTTCTTCTTGGATCTTCCTGTGCTATGTCTATATCTCATTCTTCTCAAGCCTATGCACTCCTACATAGGAGAGGAAGAAGGATACAGAAAAGGAAAAGTAGGAAGTTCCTGGGGCTAACCTCCAAAACCCATTAAACAGGACCATTTATCAGCTTGTAATCTCTTCCCTTAAATATCGGAGTTTTCAGTTATCCTTCAAAAAACCAAAAAGAAGGGCGGAGAAACACCTTCCCCACCCTCTGGGCATGGGACTTCACTCTCTTAAAGTGACTTCCTGCTGATTTGGGTCGTAGTAGACCTGTTTGGGGCCCGAACTCAAATGGAAAAAATGGTTAAAAATGTTAGTACAATCCTTTTATTTTCAGTCCTTCTGTTCTCAGCTGTTTAGATGACCTAAGGGGTTTGTAGGCAGAAGCTGATCTTGCAGGCTTCACTGAGGTTCCGGCCGGGGCATTGTGTAGAGCTGAACGGTCCCAGCGACATTGGATTGCAGTGGTGATTGCAGGCCCCCGATGGAGACAGCTATTAAGGAAGTCTGCCAGGCAGAATCAACTGGGTCACTCGTCCTCCTTGGTGCCTGATTCTGCTCTCTGCTGAGGTTTCCGCTGTCCAGCCGTCCCCGGGCTCCCCTAATGGACGCTTCGGTTCTCCTGGAAAGATAAGAACAGAGCCCTGCCCCACTCTCAACCCTCGACAATTGCCCTCTTTTTTTTGGGGTGGGGGTGGGGGGCTAGGTAGTACTTCTCCTGAAGCAAATTTGGCCTTCTGACAACATACAAAGCGTTATCTTTCAATCCGGGTTAAAGAAGAAATCATTCTGTCACCTTGGAGCTAAACCAGCTCTAGTGTATATATTTTGAGATCCCAAAGGACACTCTGCCTGCATCAAGAAGGCCTTTTGTAAGTAGCCTCCAAACCTAGGTCCCTCCAAATCCCATGTGTGTGTCTCTGAACTCTAATTATTGGGATCAGGGACCTGTGTTTCCCATCTGAATGGATCAAAGATGTGTTCCACCACTCCTGGATCGAAGTCTTTCTCTATTTAGAGTTTCCCCTGCATCAGGCTGACCCTGAGCTGCGGTATCTGCCCGTTTCTGTCTCCAGTGTGCTGGGAGCTGGGACCAAGGGTGTACTCTTCTTGAATGGTGGGACCAAGAGTATGCACCCTCACCACCCCGCTCTGTATGACTCCAGAATACATAAGGCCACCAACTCTACGGTGCTCCCCCCCCTCCCCCCTCTCCCCTGAAGTCAAAGGCATGGGCCAATACCACAATTCTCTTGTA
Organism: Lophiomys imhausi; assembly: GCA_907164525.1. NCBI lineage: Eukaryota > Metazoa > Chordata > Mammalia > Rodentia > Muridae > Lophiomys > Lophiomys imhausi. The sequence goes on from CAJQZJ010036177.1 coordinate 666,635, forward strand.
TTTTACCTTAGCTCCATGTCTTCTCGACACCTGGAGGTCTGCAAAACCAGGCTGAACAGCTGTATCCTCTGTTCCATTCACAGTGTTTCAGCCCTGCCACTGCTTATTAACTAAAAAAAAAAAAAAAAAAATATTCTTAACTCCCTCTTTCTCCCTAAGCCTGAAAGAGACTCTCAGGTAAATTTCTTTTCTTTGTCTGAAACTTTTTTCTCTGAATGCCCGAGAGTGAGCACAATTGAACTACTACACATACTATTATAATTATTATTTTATTTTAATCATTTGAAGTTTTGAATCTTTCTCTTCAGTGAAGTTAACATTTAAAGCATTTTACATAAGAGGTTATTATAAGTTAAGAGGATTACTTAAAAGGTGCTGTGTGAGCTCTCAGGATATCTTAAGTTTCACAGGTATTATTCCCTTTGTTTAAGATACTTTTTCTGATAGGAGATTAATTGCATTAGATTTTATCTTTCCCAAAGTATGGATGCATTTAAAGTATTTAATATGTCTGATTTGCAATAGAAATGAAGACATTTAAAGCCCTGGGTGTTTTAGAATACTGTTAATTTAGGACTGATTTGCATACAATTGCCAGCATTGATACCAACAACTTTATAAAGAGTGAAAAGATCTCAAATGTTGCCACTTTCTCCTTTGATTGTCACACACATTCTATCACCCCCACATCCCTTAATATAACTTATATTTTAGTGATTGCTTTTCTAATTTTTCTGTATTCTCAGTATTCACTTTTCTTCTTTTGTGGAGAATTGAGTGAATTAAGACACCTTACTTTAGAATTTCACTCCTTCTTACTACAGCAAAATAAGCAGGTGGTAGCCAAAGGGCTCAGGAGTCATGGCTGCCTGAGGAAATGGCTCCAATACTTCCACGGTTGCATCTATGGAGGATTTGGAAGAATTTCTTTGCTACTTAAAGTTGGGTATATGGCTACTTACATATGGGAAATCTGTACTCAAGAACCTACAAATGTTCCATAGTCACAATGATGAAAATATATGATGTACAAATTGTTGACAAAACCCATGAAGCAAAAAACATAGCTCTTACCCTGGAGGGAATAAGATATATTAATTTTGGGATCCAAAATGAGTAATCATGATCTGGGAACACAGATTTATGTAACTTCATATACCATGTTCCAACATAGTAACAGTTCCATGACGTTTTTGGAATAACAACAAAAATCACATCAACACACTGTTCAAAATAGGGAGGAAAGGGGGGAGAGGGTGGGAGGGTGGGGCCGAGAAATGGGGGGGGCTGTGAAGGAGATGTAACTTGAAGTAATAAATAAATATAATTAAAAAAAGAAAACAATAGATAGGCAGATTACAGCTAAGCAGGAAATCTTTACTATAATCCTCGAGTGTTAGTTGGAAGACGACACAAGTCTTTTGATACAACATAAAGGGACATATGTAACAGTGACAAAAATTATTGTCACATACCAAAGTGAGCACTAAATGGAGTTTTAAGAACCTAAGATAGTCCAAAAGGGTTTGGTTCTAGGCCTATAATATCTCAATTCCACACAATCATGGAATCTCTAAACAGTCAGCCAACTGTGTAGAATGCTTACGTCACACTTACATCTTACTGCTCCTACCCCTCTCTGGCCTGGGAACTTAACAATTGCAATACTTCTATATTAAAGTGCTTGGCAAAAAAAAAAAAAGAAGAAGAAGAATGAAATCTGTGTGTCTAGTCTCAACCCCCTGGTTGGCCTGAAACTCCCTATGTAGACCAGGTTAGCATGGAATTTACAGAGATCTGCCTGCCTTTATCTCCCAAGCACTGAGATTAAAAGCATGTGCCACTATGTTATAGGTTTACATATTTTTATAACACTCATTATACATTATTTAAAATAGTTGCTTTTCAATGCTTTAAAGTGAAATATGTGAGTATAAGATGACATAGGTATGCATTCCTAAATTCTCTATTAAGGCAACTCTTCTGGTATATTATGCAACAAAAAATAGATTAAATTAAGTAGTAGTACATTCAGTTCCTTGAAATCTATTAATAAGTTGTTCCAATCAATAATGTTAATACCTTACCTATCCAGGATGGGAAGATGTGAGAGTGAAGGCAGAGTAGTTTGGATGAAACAAATGGGATCTTGGAAGGGAGAGAGTAGAGAGCAGAACTGGAGAAAAAGCAGCAGTGACAGGTACAGGACAACAGAAAGCATTGCAGGCGCAGGCCCGGAAGAATGGGACAGAATCACACAGAGAAGGCTGGAGTGCTGTTAATGACACAGTCGGTGTGCCTTTTCTACTCCACCATCTCTCAGGGCCAGCTGAGTGGCTGTCTTAACTCTAGGGTGAAAGCCACAGCCAGAGTCTGTGATTTAGTATTCACTGATTTCTCCACTTCTTTTCCAGCCACCAGGTTACAACTTATCAAAAGGGAAGTCTAGATGCAGGCAAGGACATCACATTTAAAAACTATGACTCAAGCAAGGAAGGACAATTGACAGCCCTCTGTTTGTTATCCAGTCAGGAAGTTTCAGATACCAAGGTGACAAGCCACCCTGAAACCGCCAGCCATTCTTTCCAGGTCAGAGCAAGAACAAAGGGGTCAGGGCTCAGCAGTTGTTGAGGTTCTGCACTGAACTGTTCTCCTTTTGTGCCATGAGCTTGACATATCTCATTGATTAAGACGCTGTATATTTTAGGTTTATGTGTCTCCTTCTCCACTGTACCACAAGAAGACAGAATCAGAGACATGGGGATTTTACTCTCACAATGTGTTTTAAGATAAATACACAAAGCAAATTAAAAGTGTTTTTTGTTTGTTTGTTTTTGTTTTTGGCAACAGCTTTATGTCAAATCCAACAAATAAAGCACTTGGAGCATCTTGCTCATTCACTCACTGTCACTTGTTCATTTCCCCATTGCTTCCCAACTTCCTGTAAAACGCACTTAAGCTTAATTGTGTCTGATACTCACCATAGGGATGTTTCAAATTGTTTGATCATAGTAACTATTTTCTGTATAATATATAGAATGCATATGTATGTATGTGCACTTTATACCTTGACACACTGTATAAATATAATGTATATTACTGTGTTTATGTGTGTGTTTACAATGTATATATTACCTTCAAAGGGCTGAAATTGATTTAAATAAACCCAAAGTACCTTAAACAAAAAAGATAAAAAGATCATTAACAGAGATATATCATAAAAGAATTTTTTTTGCCATACTAGACCTGGTAGTACTGTAATAGCAACCCTGAGACCACTGAGGCAAGAACAATGCAATTTAAAGTCCAGTCTAGGTTGCATTTAGAGATGCCACCTCAAAAGTACATCAACCCAAATGGCTATACAAGAAACTGAGAGGACAACGGCAAAAGCCAGCTCAGCACTAGGTTAGCAATGGAAATAAAAAGTTAAAACTTTCAGTGTCTGTCGTATTATCTCCTTTCATATACTTACTTTATTTGTATGTTGACACATTGGCTTATTCTGCTTTTGTGACCTGCATAAAGAGAGCAGAAAAGCCTACCTCTTCCTAATTCTTCACTTATTCTCTTTTAAAAATCACCAAATCACTGTCTTCAGAAAAAAATAATTCTGACCATTTTAACTGTAGTACAGTAAGTCATGGCCACAGAGCTAAGGTCAAAGGTGTTTGAGGATTTAGGGCCACAGCGTACAGCAGGGGATAGCAGCATCTTTTATACCCAGGCCTTGTTGTTGACCAGAATATATGTGCTTGTGTCCACCCTAGCCATTTATGCCATAATGTAGGCATAGAGTTAGTATTTTCTAGGAAGAAAGTTTCCAGATGGCTAAAACAATCATCTATTGTGTAGCAATTTCAGGGAAACTCATTTGCACAGTAACTAATGAACTCAAAGTAGCTTCAAGAACTACCTGAAATTGCTCTTATGTTGCTAATTCATTGAAAATATATTTAAATGTTTATTTATTACTTCAAGTTACATCACCATCATAGCACCGTCTTTCCACCCCTCCCGGATCCACCCTCTCACCCTCTTCTTCCTCTCCCACTCATCCCACTCCTCCAATGTGGAGTGCCCCTACATATCACACCCTCTCAGTTCAATAGTCATATGAGAGCTAAGAGATTCTTCTTGCACTGGGGACCTCCATGGTAGCACCCCTAGGGAAAATTGTCCCTTTAATAGGTAAGAAATTCTAAGTTCCCGATCCTTTTGGTGTGTTGGTTGTAGTATAGTTATCCTGTACTATATAGATAAAATCCTACGATAAGTGAATAGATGCCATGTGCATCTTTCTGAGTCTGGGTTAGCTCACTCAGGATGAGCTTTTCTAGTTCCATCCATTTGGCTGCAAATTACATGATTTCGTTGTTTCTAATAGCTGAGTAGTATCCATTGTGTAAATGTACATTTTTTTCATCCATTTGTCAGTTGAGGGACATCTAGGTTGTTTCCAGTTTCTAGCTATTACAAATAAGGCTGCTATGAACATCGATGATGATATGACCTTGTGGTTTGGTGAGGAATCATTTAGGTGGATCCCCAGAAGTGGTCTGGCTGGGTCTTGAGGTAGGGTTATTGTACAAGTTTGCACTCCCACCAGCAATGTAAGAAGTCCTGGTCCCAGCTGTGGATGTTTTGAATGCTCTTTCCTCTCCTTGTTATCATATTTTTGTTGTCTACCTTGACAAAATCAAGGTGATATGGCATGGTATAGAAATAGATTTTTAGTCTCCATGAGTCATTTCTTAATAACAATCATGTATATTTGTCTTTGTTAAAAATATTCTTGCTCTATGAGGCCAGGGAGATGACTCAGTAGTTAAGAGCACTGGCCCTGAATTCTTTTTCCAGTACCCACTAGGGATGTCTCATAACTGCCTACAACCCCAGCTTTGGGGTATCCAATGCTCTCCTCATCTGGCCACTTTTAAAATGTCATGACTGTGGCTTACTGAAATTTTCAAGTCAGTCTGAAACACTAAGCACTTTCTACATGTGTCTTCCCATTTTCAGTTAGACCTCTGTGATGAGGTGGTGTTAAGCATTCTAAATGTTGATTAGTCCTGTTTTCTGTCTGTTACTTAATTGACTCTGATTGGTTAAATAAATGCCGAGGCCTGGAGATTGGGCGAAGACAGAGATAGGTGAAACTAAGGTGCGTGGGTTTTTAAAGAGACAAGGGAACATCTGGGGAAGAAGAAGGCCGGAGAAAAGCCAGGAGCAAACAAGGTAGACACGCCATAGGGTAGATTAAAGAAGATCCTTCCACGTGGCCTGGAACATTGGCTCAGTGTGGAGAATAATAGTCCAAAGGGATGTATTATATATGGGGTTATATTTGGGTAGTAGAATTATGAGCTAGCTTAGATGGTCTAGGATTGCACAACCCAGGCCTAGGCTTGTTAAAATCCACTTGGTGTATATATGCATTCATTTATAGTGGCAAGTTAAGAATTAATACCGCCGATGAATTAAAGATAATATAAATATGGGTTAAACAATTTAATTAGCCAATTTTTTTCTGCACCTCTGTTATCAGAGCAGGATATTATTTGAATGAGTTCAAAGTATTAACAAACACAGGAGTTGAAATGCATTTTTCCTATTTGATTATGATGCTATATTTAATCTTACAATTAGAAAAAATAATAGTTTTTTTAAGAAGTTTCATTTTAATGTTAAGTTTCCTAGAGGCTATTTAAAAGGTTTTTTATTTAAGAAGTATATTGTAACAATTATTTTTAAGTACCCTGAGACTAATCTTTGAAGAGTAGAAAAAGCATTAAACTTTATAAATGTGTGTAGACCTATGCAAGGTCAATGCTACTTTGTTCAGATTGGAAAACATTTGAAATAGCTCAAACTGCATATAAACCACAATTTTTTTTTAGATGTAAAATCCTGAATAAAAGAACAGAAAATGGGTCTGGTGTGGTGGTGCATGCCTTTAATTCCATCACTAAGGAGGTAAAGGTAGGCAGATCTCTGTGAGTTTGAGACCAACCTGGTCTACAAAGCAAGTCCAGGACAGTCAGGGCTTGGTACACAGAGAAACTCTGTCTTGAAAAACCAAACCTAACCAAAACAACAACAACAACAAAAGAACAGAAAGTGTTGTTTTACAATATTTCCCCAAATGCAGCACTAGTATTAAAACTTGAGTAAATTTTATTTCTACAGACTTAGCATGGTGTCGTACATGTAATGCTTTCTTTATTTGAATGGATTATTTTATTATGTCAATCCATATTTATCAGAAAATAAAGGCATATTAATTACCTTAATTATTCAGAGTTGGCTTTGATGTTTTCTGATGGCATCACACTGTTAATAATTCCTAGAATTCATGCTTACATTTACTTTAAAAGTGAAAATCTAAAACCCAGGAAAGCAGCAAAAAAAAGAAGTCACTTCATCTTCAATATTCTATTATCTTTCCTCTCAAACTGAATTAGAAGTAAAAATGATCATTTCTTACCAGTCATTAATGTCACTAAAGTTTCCAGGTGAACATGAATGTCCCTTTGCATTCAGAGGTAGTGATTGATGCTCATGGTATATGTTGGGCAAGGAGGAGAACGGGGATGCAGCGGCTCCATTTACAAGAATACAGAAGGCTGAAATGAATAGCAGGACTTTATTCCTTCAGCTAGGCTAAGTAAAGGGACATTTGTTTCATTGTCTGTTCTTGCTCTGTATGCCTGAAATTTATGATAATCACCAAATTTCTGTGTCTTTATTCAGTCCTGTATTCCATGAAATTAGAGACCATTTCTACATTGGTGTATAATTCATCAAAAATGAAATAACAGAAGCAACTTTAACACTCTAAACCTAATACATTGAAGTATCAAATGTTTACTTTCCTCTACGTTAATTAACCACAAAAAAATGTTATATAACTTCCCTGATATATTTTTTGTGGGAAATTCTGCAAATAATTTTATAGGAAAAAAAACACTCTAAAAATTATTTATTCAAGTTACATCTCAATCGCAGTTCCCTCCCACTTCCCCACTGGGTCCCAACCTCCTACTCTCTTCCCTGTCTCCTTCCTCTCCTTCTCATCTAATGAGGGGAGCCCCCTGCATATCAACCCCCCTCAGTTCATCAGTCACATGAGAGCTAAGAGCTTTCTCTTGCACTAGGAATGACTCGGCAATCCAGCTAGGGTAAGGTGTCCCACTAACAGGCCTCAGTCTTTTAGAATAAGAAAAATTTCATTATCAATAAATTATGAGATACAAATTTATTTCTTACCACATTTCCTAGTTTTATATTTGTTTCTAAAGAAAGCTGAATGAAAATGAGAGTAGCTACCATTTATAAAGGTTCTATTACAAGCCAGGCCTGGGTCTTATTAATCATTTATCCTTACAATATCCCTGTGAGCTAGATATTATTAACTTGGCTTACAGAGGAAAAACAGTTACATGGAGGATGATTTTTTCTCCTCTCAGATTTATTCAGGTAATAAGTGGCATATCTCCTGTACAAATAAATGTCTGTCAGTTTCCAAAAGTATTGTTCTTCTTTCATAATCTAAGTCTCTCTCTTGTGGTAAAATATGAATAAAATGAAGCAGTGAGTAATCAAGAACTTTTCTCACTATGTTGTCTGCAGTCTCTGGTGTGCCAGTGATCACACCTTGTGGTAACTTATGGGTTGAGCACGTACGATTGAACAAAATTAAAAGACACCAGTGAGAACTCTATTTAGATCTTTTTTAATGAAGTGAGCTCATTGGCAAAGGCAAAGTGTGTCCAGATGCAGACATTACAGCTAAGAGCAAAGTTTGCCTCAGTGCACTTATTTATATATATATATAATTTATTTTTTATTTCTTCAAGTTACATCTCAATCGCAATTACCTCTCTACTCCCCCCTCCAGTCCCACCCTCTTCCCCCTCAACACCCCATCCTTTTTTTCTTAAGTTTAAGGTATATCTTTTCCCCCAAACAGCTCCCCCTTTCAGTCCAACAAATGGTTCTTTCTCTTATAACAATAAATACAATACAAAACAACAGAAATAAATAGGCCACAATTGTGAGAGTTATACGGCTTAGCGTACATTCCCAATGTCCAGTTCATATGGATTTGTCACCTGACTTTAACATTCTACTATTGATCCATCTACGTAAGTTTAGAGTTCTATATCTAACTCAGCTTTCATACTAACTTGCATCACAATTTTTAAAACATCTCCTTAGATCCAGAACACCCTCTTGATTCCTAAGCAACTCATAATTTAACTATGAGACTCTAGCTATCTATTCTTCAACCACCTCAGAGACCTGAGAGGGATAAATATATCTGATTATATAGGAAGTGCAGGGCCTGCAGCTTCCAAAACTAAGAAATGACATAGCAGTGGCTGCCTGGACAGTTCCCATTTTCTCTCCATACATTACAGCAACCATCTTCAGCCGTTTGGCCCCGTCTTTAATGATATAGGTGAACATTCTGGTTGTAGCTAGAGGCCATGAAGTGTTCACTCTGTGCTATCACCATGTCTGCTGCTTTACATAAATTATTTTGTCTAATCTTGAGGACAACCCCTCACGGTACACATTAGTATTAATCTCTGTAGGCTGAACTACTATCTTACAGAGGTCTTGTAAGCTATGTGAAACTACACATTTATCAATAAGTACAGCAAGACATCTATCCAAAGCAGTATAACTGAACACTCATTCCTGATTAATGATAATTCATAGCCTCCCATTTGGTGAGTGTGTATATGATTGCACAGATACAAACAGGAAACCTACACCAAGAGAGAGATATGCAGAGAAAAGCAAAAACAGCTGTTCATGTTGTCTGTATTTCAAATCCAGTTAAAGGCTACCAGACATTGTTAACATTTTTGGAGACTGACAAGACTGCTTTATAGAAATTAAGTTACAGTTTACCAAGTAACTAAAGAATATACACATACTTTGTGAAAATAAGTTTAGATGATTGCATGCTACTGGTAATTGTCAAGTTCTTAGGCTTCTAATCCCTTATAGTTGTTGTTGCCTCAAGAGAAGGTCTTAATCTATATTCCAGGTTGGAAAGGAACTCATGGTCATCAATCTGCTTTAACCTCCTACATAGATCTAGCTTCTTATTTTCTTCCTCTTCCCCCTCCTTTTTCTCTGTCCTTGCTCTTATCTCTCTTCTATACACAAAATCACAGCCTTTTCTTCTGTTTTCCCTCTCCTCCTCTTCTTTTTCATAGGTTCTATTTTGTTGACAAACTTTAGAGTGTAATATATTACAAAAGATGAAGAGGTTATTCAAAGATTTGCATTTATGAGATATTTATAGGTTTATTGAAATTTCTTTCTGAAGTAAAGTGCAAATTTAACTAAAATCAAATAATAAAAAGAGAGTGCAGCTTTATGAGTTTAGCATTGATATGTTAAAATGTTTAGGTCATTTTATGAGTATAATTAAAATATATTAAAAAATTAAGAGCGTTCAACTGCAATTAACTGTGGCTCAGAGCATAAGGCAGTCAAGGATTTCTTGGTTCTTCTTGTGTAAATGTTGAATAAATGTTTAATTCTCTGGAGAAATAACTTGAATATCCATTGATTTTACTGGTACAGTAATTAAATATATTCCCTCAGGAAATATGCTTTGGAGTGCTGTGAAGTTGCCTATTGTCTGCGTATCTTGGGCCAGGTAAACTGTTTCCCATATTTTAGCCCTATATTTGATCCTGCATATGATTACTGTTTACAGATGTGAAAATTCACATCATTTGGAAATTTGAGTATATTTTCCATACATATTTCTTATGTCACTTAAGTATTTTATGGTCTTTGAAGTAAGTGAAATGAAAACACAAAATATACATTTTATTTAGGGTTTGTATTGAGATTTAACAAAAAGCTGTTTCCTATTAGTGGTAATAATCATTAAAATTATTTAAAAATCCCCACTTGTTACCCAAGTGTGGTGGTGCATGCCTTTAATCGCAGAGTGAATCTCTGAGTTCAAGGTCAGCCTGGTCTCTAGAGCGAGTTCCAGGTCAGCCAGTGCTGCACAGAGAAAACCTGTCTTCAAAAACAAAACAAATCAAAAATCCTACTTGTTTGTTAACACTGTAATATGATGGCACGTTCTATACCAGCCTTCTATTTGTTTCTCCGTTATTTCTCATTACTATCACTTTCAGTTAAGTGCATAATAAATACTACCGAGAATCTTAACAATCTAATTTGCATGGAGACTCGGTGTTGCACGTATGTATGTACACCTTGTGTGTGTTTATTACCCAAGGTGGTCAAAAGAGGATATTGGATCCCCCAGAACTTAAAATAATAATTCCTCCCCAGTTGATCTATATACAAAAAGCAATCCTGATCAAAATTTCAAAATGCTATTTATAGGTACTGAGTAGGTCTTCTAAAATTTTTCAGAGAGACCATAAGTGGTCAAAAAAATTAATAGTGGGGAGAGGGATAATTTTGAGGATTCATACAACTATTGCAGACACAGAATCATCAATGCTAATCTACAAATACGATAGCAAAGGAAGGATAAAAACATATAAAATGAAGCCAGGAATATTCTCACACAAATAGAACTTACTTGGTTTTAAAAGGGGTAGATGGGAATTAAGCACAGGATGGAAAGTGTTTTTAAAAAGTGACAATTGTGCTGAGAAGTTAGCTCAACTAGCATGAGAATTTGATTTCAATCCTCAGAACCCAAATAAATGCCCATGTCGCACTGTGAACCTGCTCCCCCAGTGTGTATTTCTGACGTCTTTGTTAGAAATCAAGTGGCTGTAATTGGATTGTTTATACCTGGATTTTCTCTTCCACTGATGGATATGTGTGTTCTTGTGTCGGTACCATGCTGTTTTCCTCATGATGGCTCAGCAGTATAACTTGAGCCTGGCTACTCTCATGCCTAAAGCATTATTCATTTTGCACAGAATTGTCTTGTCTATTCAAGAATTAATGTGTTCTCATATGAATTCTAAGAATCTTCAATGTCTGAAAAATATCATGAGGATTTTAGATGGGATGGCAGTGAGTCTGTACTTTGCCCACCCAAACCTAACAGGTATACCCATTTAAATACAGCAGAGCAAAAAATGAATAGTTATGGATAAGTCTTAAGATGTCTAATGTGTCTATAATGTCATTAGACTTGGTAAGCCTTCAGGTTATTTATTGTCACCAAAGTTGTTGGTTTTTTATCATCAACATTTTCTGCCTTGTTCTCTTTGATGGCTATGTTTTGTTTTCACATACTATAAATTAGTTTTCCTGGGGACAACATTGCCAGCCCCAATATTCATTTGATCTGCGTCAATAACATTGTCAGTAATATCAGTATTACACATTGTAATTATTTTCTAATATGTTTTATTTAATTAAAATATGAAAGAATATATTTTAGCAAAAACTCAAATAAAAAAGCAATTAAAAATTAAGCATGCAAATATCCAAAAGTATTTCCTAAATGGAATGAAGCACAGATAATATATGTTGCATTTATAGCTTGGTAATGACAATCAAGATATTTTCTTGTTTAAAATATTTCCTATATTCCAGGAATATGATCCTCTGGGCCAACAAAGGTGCTACTGTTTGTATGTTGTATATCCTTACAAGTATGTTAAAGGCTTGTTATCAGAGTACCCATTGGTTCCAGATATGATGTGCCTATATTTTCTATTCACACCAGAGGCTAAATGAAAGAGATCCTTGTCTAATTGTGGATGTCAAATTTCCAAACCTAAATGTAAACTTTTTCAAAGTATTAATTGATTTTCTCATCTATTTTTTTGCTATGATACAAATTTGACTTATGCAGATAGTCACATTAGTCGATACATCTGAGAATAATTACTATCTAATGTTTATTTTTTTATTTTTACTTTTTTTTAAATTTTCACTGTAATAATCCTGAATAACACCAGAATGCAAGTATCTGAAAAACAGTTCAAAGGGTAATTCTAAAGTATGGACTATTTATTTGAGCAAAAAATATCAATTTAGGATGACTAATATATAGAGTAATTCTATAGATAGTACAAAACAAAAAGAAAATTCAAACTGATGTTAGTTTGCAGAAATATGTCTATATTAGAGCCCTAAATGCACTGTAACTGAATAAAAAAATAACAATTTATGAAACTATTATTGTATTAAGTTGGTATAATATTATACTGATTTTTAATAGATTTCATTTATTTAGTGGATATCTGACCAGGAGTAATAATTAAATGAATATAACTAAAGTTGATGCCTCATGCCAATAGCACACTTTAAAACTGTAAAGGTAACAAAGCTTACATGGTAATTAAATATTAATTTAAATTAAAATGTTTAAAATGAAATCATCTTATAAAACATCTATACTTTCCAAATATATATTATTTTACTATAGTATCTTGTATTAGTGCCTTTATCAACACACTTTTTCATTTTCCATGAATTTCTAATAATATTATGTATATATAATTGCATGTTTATATATTATATATACATATAAATTTAGTGTCCAGGTACACAATATACTTATTGTATATCTTCATTACTACTGTAAAAGTAACTGAGATAATAAATTGATAAACAAGAAGGTTTTATTTTGACTGATGGTTTCAGAGATTTTATTTTATGACCCCATTCTTTTGGGCTTGTAGCATGACAGAACATCAAAGCATGAATACTGGAATAGATCTAGGCTTCCCACCTCCTGTTAGTTGGAAAGCAAAGTAAAATCATAAGCCAGAATCTCAGTATTCCCTTCAAGGTCACAGTGAAGTAACTAATTTTTCTGCCCCTTGGCCCTACCTCAGACAGAACTCAATTTCCAACATTATCATTATCTAAGACAGAGCTTTCATTACATGGCCTTTTTGGCACATGGAGGATTCATCTAATATGGAGGTAAGTAAAGATTGTGTTAGCCATACAAACAAAATTCCTTCTTTGAGTTTTTGTAAGAGTAATTTTGTTGTTGTTATACAACAAATTTTCATCAAATGAGAGCTCTGTTTCTTGAGAATTCAGTGTTTTGTTTTCAGGATAAAGGAGCAAACCTTTATGGGTTTTTTTTTCCTTCATTGTCTCACTTTATCTGCTATTACTGCATGACCAGGGCAGATAGAAACCCAAAAGTATTGCTATAAACATCCAACAAGAAGATGAAGCCTCAAGAAGATCAGGAACCTGAAAATTAAGTTGTGGGGAAGAGCCTCTTCCTACTAAATAAAATGATATATCAGATGATATTTCTGCAGCATCCCACAGTTGGTAAGAAAAGGTGTCTGAGCTTTTTCTAATATCAGCATTTGCAAGAGTTAAATGAGAACTTTTCAGGATTAATGGAGTCTTTTCTCTGATATATTTTGAGGTTTGTTTGTTTTCTTTTCCAAACCTGAAGGAGTGCAATCTCTGGAGAAGTATGCAGCTTCTTTTTCCCTCCAGTGTCTAAAACCCATAGCATTTTTCAGAATACCTTAAAAACCTCACTATGTGGTGCTCATGTTATCCAGGCCGTTCATCCCTAGAGTCTTTGAATAAAATCATATGAGAGCACTGATGGAAATGAGGATGAGATTCATTGCTTACTAATTTACAGCTCATGTCCTGATCCAGAATTGCTTTCTGGTAATCTAGTCAAAGAATAGTTCCATGATCTGAGGAGTCAAATTTAATTATCCCATCAATTTACTTCAGAAACTATAGTAACTACTCCCAATGATTCTATGAGGTGATATATGTCACATTGGTTAGAACTTTTTGATATTCTTTATCTGCACCCTATATAAGAAGTGTCAGAGTTGGAACTGTATCAATAAATCTCTGCAAGCCCAGAGCGACCAGGGTTCAGGCAGCCTTGATGATATCAAGTTTGCCAGCAGCAGAGGCTGCTGCAGATGCTGCTCTCAGATCTGAACTGGGTACCAGTTTCACATTGACATTTCTGAAAGGCAAATGCGATAGTATCTCTGCCTGTTTTAAAATCTTGCAATTCTTTCTACAGTCTTCCAAATAAAGTCTAAACTCCTAACATCAGTCACCTACAAGATATTTCACAACTTAGCTCTTGATCTCACCTTCTCTCATCCTGTCTATCCTTTAAATTCTATCCTACAGAAATGCGTAAGCACCTTTAGGTCACACAGAGCACACCATGTTACCCTCTTTTTCAAGTCTGGGTATTTGCATTTGCTTTTTAGTCTGTGTTGTGTTATACCAGCTCTATTTACCGAGGAACAGTCTAGCATTTTTGTGCTTGTCACCTGATGTTAAAAGTGTCTGTTTACAAGTCAATACCCTAAATCTCAGAAGGTAGAGGCAACATTTTTCTTCACAGCTGAACTAGCAGTGTGGTTAGCATAAGTGCCAAACATTTAGAAAGTTTTTCAAACTCTTGTTAAATGAATCAATATACGTGAATGAATGAATATGAATGGAATGAATGAATGAACTCTTTCACATAGAACTTCTTTTCCTCTCTAGAATGCCATTCATTATATTATTATGAATCCAACTCCATATTCATTCTGTCTGCAAGTTAACCCAGGTCTATTATTTATTGCAGAGAGGATAACTCATTACTTTGAGTCATATCACATAGCACAGGGAGACCAAAATACTTTTCCAAATCATCATATCATAGGAGAATTATACACACACACACACACACACACACACACACTATATGCACACACAGGTAAACTATACATACAAAATAACAAAATCACATAGGTAGGCAAGCAAACACACATAAACACAAAACAACAACAACAACAACAACAACAACAAAATTTGAATTCTAATATTGAAGTCAGTTCCACTTTTGAGCTCTTTAGGACATGAGGTCACACTTAGCAGAATATCACTTGTTCTTTTGTGATCACTTAAGTTTAAGGTTTGCTTATTTTGACAGGAAGAAACAAATTAGCATATTGTCTTAGAATGCTATTGTTTAAGAGGATTTGAAAAACAGACTTTCAAGTGGAGAGTTACATACATTAAGTTTTTTGGGGGAGATTTCTAGGCACCTGCTGGTGGAGATTAAATGAAACAGAATGGAGAAGAGAATTAAATGCAATGAAGTTTTTGTAGACCTCCCAGAGGATCACAATGATGGTACTAACTTCTGGTAATATTTCTGCTATCTACCCCTTCATCAGTTAACCACACTTTAAAACTGTGTCAACTCCCAGGTGGGTGGAGCAGCACTATTGCACTATTCAGGGAGCAGTACCATTCTGCTAAGAGCATTGTATAGGAACAGAAATTGTCACCAAACAAAATCGTCTATCACTCCCTGATCATTCCTGGAGATTGTTTTAGGGGTAGAAAATAGATTACAGTATGTACTTGTGTACTCACTGCTACACAAGGTACCATGGCATAAAGTGTAGTGGGATGTAAGGGAGTGAAATACAACAAAATGTGCTGATCTCTTTCCTCCTTAAAACTGAGAAATGTATTCTTTTAGGTATTGCAAGTACAGCAAATCTCTCAAGAACTTCTCATTGAGAGGATCCATGGTTTAATTTAGGCCTCTAGTACCATGTTACCAACATCTCATGGAGGCATTGTGAAGAAGATATTCAAGATCAGCTCATGAAGGAGATCTAGCTGCATTAATTTTTATTACTGCCATGGGAAAAAAAATCTCATAAAATCAAGAGACAAGTGCAAAGTAATTATCCTATAGAAAAGGAAGACAGATGCCCCAAACAGGGCTTATTGGATTCAAATAAAAGTTTCATTCCATTAGGCTGAGTGATGTCTTGAGACACTACATTGGGACTCATTTCTTTTATTTTTTACTAGCATTTAGAAGCTGCCTAAGTTCTCTGGCTTCTGGATTTTACTTATGTCTTAGAAGTGAACAATGGCAGATCAACTCTTTCTTGAGGCAACATTCTTTGACTTCACAGTTCTATCTCTTTTAGTAAGCATATTTTTCCACTCTATTTTTCTGCAGACCCCTGTTAAACATTAAACACATTAAACATTTCTATGATTTCATTGTGGCAACCCAGGTAAACCAAAACAACTTCCATGGTGTTATGGATTGCCATTAGATAACTTAATTCTATTTACAACAGATATTTTCATTTGTCAGCGAGAGACTATGCAATGGTTAAATACATTAGGATGTTTGTGTGAGAGTAGTTTCAGTGAGTGGGTAGGATATTGTTATACCAACCACAACCACTAATGCATACTTCCTATAACAATAGAATGAAAAATTACATAAAACTTCCTCGTAATATTCTACTCTTTACTCTAGACCCCAAGGATCCATATATACTCTTTTAACCTCTACCAATAACTTCTGACTACTTCTTGTGTTTGTTTTAAATATGTGTGCTTTATCCTTCCTTTATGAGCCCAGCCTTCCCACAGAGGGTTATAATTTGACATGAGTTATTACCATGATAATCTAGACTGCAGATGAAATGGGGATAAATCAAGAGTCTCTACAATATTTCCTGTAAGGACAGGATACTATTGTTAAAACAGTACAATGCTGATGAAGGCCTGCTGTGGAAGAAATGAGCTAGTAACTAAACATCAGTTACCAGTTATAAAAGAAAAGTAAAGAAAGAAATCAATGATATTGTCCTCTGCCTTCCAATAACAGTGTGAATCCAAGATGCAGTAGCTATATGGACATCAGCAAACCTAACACTTAGAAATTATATAGATTAAACAACAAATGTGCTTAAGAGTCAAAATTCTTTGTCTTAAACATCAGAACATTGTGAATATTTTGGATCAATTATTATACATATTCCCAACCCATTAGTTTTATTTCACAGATATAAACATATAGTTAGTTGTTTTATGGAGCTAGGTTCTATAGATTACAAAGAATGTGATCATCTTTTCAAACTATTAAGAAAAAATTGGGAATGTCTTAAAAAATACATTACACCATTGGGAGCCTAGCACCAAGGTGATTATTAGAGAATGCTAGCTGTTGCTCATGTATTGTCTGTAAAGTTAGGAATACATATTCATGAATTCCTTTTCATAATATCCTGTTGTTGATTGTGCTATCAATGACAGATATATTGAATAAACACCAATATTAATTTTATACTCTACAGTGATTGCATTTTTACACAGTTTATCAACTTCTTTTTTCTATTGCATACTATCTGTGAAGTTAAATTAAATATTTAACCAGCAATTATCTGATGTTAGAGTAATAATACAGGTGGTGAGATGGCTTGAAAATGACATTTGTCTTAGTCTCTGAAGAAAACCATGTGTTATTTGTTCTTTTGCCTCAATGGAGTTGTTTTGTTTTTATTTTTCTGTGAAAGGAAGATCAGATCATCTTTGTATGATAAGGAACTGCTGCCCTAGAACTAGACAAGTATGATTCCAATCTGAGAAGGTCTACTTGCAGAAGTCCTGACAATTTGGTTCCCAGCCTCTCATACCTGAAGTCAATATATTAGTCATAGGATGCATATGCCCACAGTGCATTTTCGTGTGGGGCTATGTGGATCAGCTCTTTGTGTATCAGATCTAGAAACTTTCCTTCTCTGAAACATTGTTAGAAATATTTTAGATCCCTTTTATATCTCTGCTTTTTCTGTACTACAAAGTATATAGTCCTTCCTTTTCATTATCATTTATTCAGAAACATTGTACAGCTGTTATATATGAGGCAGTTAATATAGCATTCCTATATCTTTCTTTTTTTACATTTTCTTCTTTTTGATTTATTTAAGTTTTTATATGTGTTCTCCATTTACATTATTTTCCTCTTCCATTTTCTCCCCAACCTCTCCCATTTCCCCTCAACTCTCTCTCAAATGCATGACTTCTTTATTATGATCATACACATACATAGATATTCTAGACATATATGTAAACAAAAAATATAAATACAACATTCTGAGTCCATTTATCATTGCTTGTGTATGTATGTTCGTAGGGCTGACCACTTGGTATTGGAAAGTCAGTTAGAGTGCTCACCTTTGAGGAATATTTAGTTTTCCTCTTTTAGCAGTCATCAAATACATATAGCCCTTACTTTGTTAGCATAATACTTATTTGATTCCTTGTTTCGTACAATCTACAGGGTCATGGATAGCCTCGTGGGGCCAGCATTCCTGAAGAAAACTGGCTATTCTTCCAGGGCATCAATCAAATACCAATAACTCCTCATACAGGGATAGGATGTCATGAGCCCTCTCTCCCTATGCGCTGGGAATTGATTGGCTTTGTCTGGTGCAAATCTTCCATAAGATGTTATTCAGTCTCAGATGTTATTCAAAGTGCAACTTTTAACTATATCAGGGGAAATAATTTGAATATGACTATGTTGTTCTGAATTTAGGAATCACACTAGGGGAATCTGTTAAGATTTTTTTGTTTTGTTTTGTTTTTTTTTTCTAGAACGATGTGCTTACATGGAAAATGAATCACGAGGCCTCATTAGAAGCATGTTTCATAAAATATTGGAGATTTGCTTGGAAAAAAACTACTCTTTTGTTTATGTGTCAACCACAGAAGCTGAGCACAGAAAATAAATTATTCAGGATAATGGGGAATATTTTTGAATATTGCATAGAGGAAGACAAGCTCGTGAAAAAAGATTAATACTGGGGATTTAAAATTATTCAATAAAAAACCTGTGAAGCTTTCTTGTAGATTATACAATGAGAATCCTTTCCCACTTAATATAAGTTTGCCTCCATTTAGAGAAGAATAGTTATTAGTACATGCAGTAGAAATAAAATATCAATATATAAACTTTTAAATGATTATATTATTATATTTTTTTCTCACAAGCACGGGCTTCTTTACTCATTTGTTCATGTCCTGTGTCCGTTACACAAAGCTGAGCCTGTTGCATGTCATACCCATGGGTTGACAGAACTCCATATGTGTTCTTCTGTAAAGAAGGAAGTACAAAATGAGCTAGAGAGGGAAGGGGATAAATGGAACAGACATTTTCCTCCTTGCTCTCTCCCTTCACTACACTTTTGTTTAGGCTTCATTGACTAGACCTAGGATATCCCAGTGACTCCAGGTTACAGAGGAACTGGGTGAAATGAACAAAAGGACTTGAGTGCCAATGATTTTTTTTTTAAACTGAATTTTAGAAATTATGGTCGATGACAGAGAATGTAAAACAAGAAGAGAAAGTCATCAAAAGATCTTAAAAGAAGAAGGTTTGTTTGGGCTCATTGTTTCAATGATTCAGTCCATGACAAGTTGGTTTATGTGCTGTTGAGGAAGTACAGCGTGTTAGAGGCTAAAGAGGAAACTATGCTTCTTGGAGGTGATGAGGGGGTCAGGAAAAGGCAGGTTTCTGGAAATCTGGCAATTCAGTATAGCTAATCAGTAAGCTCTGGGTTCAGTGAGGGATATCTTTGCAAATAATAAGGTGGATAGAGGTAAAAGAAGAAATTCAACTTCTACTCTGACCTCTGGACTCCCATACACACATTTGTGCTCATGATCTTGTGCGTACACACACACACACACACACACACACACACACACACACACACACACAATTTACCTAAAAAAAAATCAAAGCAAAATGCTAGTGAAAAATGTTTCTCACCAGTGATTGACTGAGAATTGTGACCAGGTGTCATTTGTGGGGAGCTGTTTGCTGCCCTACATGATTAATACACTCTCTGATACAGGATAAATCTTAATCTCAGATCTGTATAGTGAGCAAACTGTAAAAATAGTGTTGAATACCAAGAGAATTTGATGTTGTTCCTTTAATCCAAATAAATTTATCCAAACTTTATAAAGAAGGTAGTAGAAGTAATACTGACCAGAAGGTGATAAGTTTAGCGAAAATGTGAAATACTCTCACTGTATTGAACATTCCGGTGATTGGACAATAAAGATTTCATACCAGTCTCCAAAATATACAGACACTGAGGAAGATCTACTGCCACTTGGGAGTTCTATGTATTCCAGTTATTTGATGTGAAATATATTCTAGTTTTGTCTTCATATTAATATACAAATTATGATATATTACTAGAGTTAAGGCTATCATAAATAACTATCTGTTTCAGTTTGTTTATACACAATGGTGATTTTTTGAGATAAAATGATCCACTAAATAACATTTCAAAAAATGTTATAGCCTTATAGTTTTTTATTCTAATAGTTGTTATAATTTATCAAATGCACTTTGAAAGTTACATAAATATACTATTCCATTAGAGATAAGAAGTAACCATTTGAGAAAATTCGTAAAAGTCTACACTCTTGCTGGTTGTGAGCTTTGATATTTTCACCAGGCTGGGGCAGTATCTCTGATGCTGTCACTTCAAATGATAGGTATAACAAAGAGATTAGGCGAATTAGCCTCTCTTAAATGTTTATATTGAAGTTTTAGGGTCATAGATTTTAACAGGTGGTATTAAATTTGTCTTTCTTGGTTACCCAGCTGATTGAAATAGTGGCATTTTAATGGCCATCACACATAAATCTCCCTCAGTTACATACAACTTCGTTAGTTTACACTGTGTGCTATTAAACCTGCTTTGTGTCTGTTTCACTGTGTGTCAGGGTACTGAATGAGTAAACTAGTAAATAAAACCTTTGAATAATTGATAGGAAGTAAATTACCAATGTTTTTCTTTCAAGTTCATATCACTAATGGAATATCAGATAAAATGAATTAGCAGTGAGCATGAGAAAGTACAATGATGAATCCAGAATATGGAGTTCTAAGCACTGGAAAATTTGTTTCTGTAGATTCCATGCATTAAGCACTATCAACGTAAAGATTATTTCAGAGGAATTAGACAGAGCTGACTTCACTCAATAATGTTTCAAAAAAAGAAAGGTCATAAAGAAGTCTGAGTTTGACCCCAATGGAACAAAGGCCTAGACAGCCTATACCATCTCAAGTACAGGAAGCAGAGCTCTGAGAATGGAAGTACTTGTTAATCTGTACTTGGCAATCTGCCTTAGACAAAGAAAAGGGGAACTTGTGGGCAAACAACATTTGCAATTATTTTATATTTCATGCCTGTCTCTTACCTTATTAAAGCCTCAGCATGGGCAATGCCATCCTTTCTGGAACTTCACAATAATTTGTAAGATAGGTGATGGCCTATTATCAGGTTTGTTCAAATTCAGTGCAATATTGTATTTCTTAACTACAAAATTTACACTTATATCTCACATTTAGGTTTTCTGCATGTGCTCTGTGCATATGCTAATTAGTTTGTTTTTCTGGTTGTAGTGGAACCTTCAAAAATATGTTTATGTCCATCCCTACTGTTGCAAATTAAATTTTAGTTCCTTACCCTCTTAGAGACAATTTAATATTTTAAGTTACGTTTATTTTAAAAACCCACTTTTTTTCCGTTTTACTGTTATGCCCTAAATTGGTTTGTCTGATTTCTACATATGTGAAAATTAACAGAAAGACAATGCTATACTAAGTTGCATAGAAACTACTTGAGAGAATCAAAGATTCCCTCAGTAATTTTTTATCACAATTTCAAGTTCATTTCTTTAAATATTTTTTATTTTTATAATTTATTTCTTATTTCTCTAAGTTACATCACAAACATAATCCCTTCCCTACTCCCCCCTCCAGTCCCACCCTTCCACCCTCTTCCCCCTCAACCCCCCATCCTCTACCCTTTTTTCTTTAGTTTAAGGTATATCTTTTCCCCCCAACAGCTCCCCCTTTCAGTCCAACAGATGGTTCTTTCTCTTATAACAATAAATACAATACAAAACAACAGAAATAAATAGGCCACAATTATGAGAGTTATATGGCTTAGCATACATTCCCAATGTCCAATCAAGTTCAAAGAGCTATTTAGGAAGACTTTAAAAAAAAAATTGGAGTTGTTAGTGTTCTGTTCAAGAAGTTGTCCCCTGTGCCAATGAGTTCAAGGGTTTTTCCGACTTTCTCTTTTAGTAAATTTAGTGTGTCCAGCCTTATGTTAAGGTCTTTGATCCACTTGGACTTAAGTTTTGTACAAGGTGATAAGTATGGGTCTAATTTCATTGTTTACATGTCAACATCCAGTTGGACCAGCACCATTTGTTGAAGATGCTGTGCTTTTGCCATTGTGCGGTTTTGACTTCTTTGTCAAAAATTAGGTGCCCATAGGTGTGTGGGTTTATTTCTGGGTCTTCAATTCGATTCCATTGATCTACTGGTCTGTTTCTATACAAGTACCATGTTGTTTTTATTACTATTGCTCTGCAGTACTGCTTGAAATCTGGGATGGTGACACCCCCAGATTTTTTTTTTTTTTTTTTTTTTTGTACAGGATTGATTTAGCTCTTCTGGGTTTTTTATTGTTCCATATGAAATTAAGAATAGCTTTTTCCAGATCTATAAAGAATTGTATTGGTATTTTGATAGGAATTGCAATGAATCTGTATATTGCTTTTGGTAGGATGGACATTTTTATTATGTTGATACTACCTACCCATGAGCATTGGAGATCTTTCCATCTTCTAAAGGCCTCTTCAATTTCTTCCTTCAAAGGCTTGAAGTTCTTGTTGTACAGGTCCTTTGCTTGCTTGGTTAGAGTTGCCCCCAGGTATTTTATATTGTTTGTGGCTATTGTGAAGGGAGTTTTTTCCCTGATTTCTTTCTGAGCCTGTTTATTTGTTTTATAAAGAAGAGCTTCTGATTTTTTTGCATTAATTTTGTATCCAGCCACCTTGCTGAAGGTGATTATCAGTTTTAAGAGTTCTCCAGTGGAATTTTTGGGGTCACTTGTGTATAATACCCTATTGTCTGCAAGTAGGGATCATTTGACTTCTTCATTTCCAATTTGTATCCCCTTGATCTCCTTTAGTTGTCTTATTGCTCTAGCAAGAACTTCAAGTACTATATTGAAGAGATATGGCGAAAGTGGACATCCTTGTCTTGTCCCTGAGTTTAGAGGAAATGCTTCAAGTTTTTCTCCATTTATTTCAACGTTGGCTACTGGCTTGCTGTATATTGCCTTTATTATTTCTAGGTACGGTCCTTTTTTTATTAAATACTTTATTTTTTTTTCTTCAAGTTACATCTCAGTCACAAACCCTTCCCTATTCCCCCTTCCTGTCTCACCCTTCCACTTTCTCCCCCCAACAGCTTCCCCTTTCAGTCCAACAAATGGTTCCTTCTCTAATAACAGTAAATACTATACAAAACAACAGAAATAAATATGCCACATTTATGAGAGTTAAATGGCCCAGTACACCTTCCCAATGTCCAGTTCGTACATATTTGGCCCCTGACTTTAACATTCTACCATCTAACCATCTCCATGAATTTAAAGTTCTATAACTGACTTAGCTTTCATACTAACTTGCATCGCTATTATAACCATCTTCTTAGATCTAGAACTCCCTCTTGATTCCTAAACAACTCAAAATTTAACTATGAGACTCTAGCTGTCTATTCTTCAACCACCTCAGAGACCTGAGAGGGATAAGTATATCTGATTATATAGGAAGTGCAGGGCCTTCAGCTTTCAATACTAAGAAATGACAAACCAGTGACTGCCTGGACAGTTCTCCTTTTCTCTCCACACATTCCAGCATTAGTCTTCAGCCTTTTGGTCCTGTTTCTCTGACAGACATTTATTGTAGAGCAGGAATTATGAAGGACTCACCTAACCCGTCTTGGCAGAGCTAGGCTGTCGACTTCCCTGCTACCAAGTTTTGTCCTTTTTGGACAGCAGACTGTCTGCAGTTGGTGCAAGGAGTTTTTTCATGCCAAGAGATAGGCTTGCCACTAATACAACCATCTCACACTGGAGATTCTTCTATGCTTGTCTTCTACTTGGAGTAGAATAGGGGATGCTGTCAGGAGCTGATATGTCTCAATATCAAAAAAATCTTAATTTAAGATAACATCTTTGAATGCCATATTCTGCAGATCTCTTGGGGTTTTTGAAGATGCCCTATCCATCTCTTGTATTTAGATAAGCAAATGTTGCTTGTCTCTTAACAACTTGATTACTGAGTAGTTTAGAGAATATCTGTGATAGACTGTCATAGTAGCTAACAAAGTGACATGTTTGCATGATTAGGAGTTTGTTTTCTTAACTATCCTAAACAGTTTTAGACGGTAGGTATCAAGAGGCCAGAGCTTCACATATTATTTTTAAGTATCTAGGTATGATACCATTAGGAAGTGTTACCTTTAATTTTGTATCAATATACAAAGATCTACTCAATTGTGGCTAAATATACTCTTAATTTTGTATCAATTACAAAGATCAATGCCTATGTAGCCCAATTAAATCTTAATATTACGTCCATATACAAGGGTCAATACCATTGTGGCCAATTATAATCTTAATTTTGTATCAATATACAAAGATCAATACCGATGTAGTCCAATACGATCTTATTTTTGCACAATAAACAATGGTCAATACCACTTTAGCCAAATATACTACTAGTTTTGTATCAAGATAAAAAGGTATAAGGGCATATTCAATAATCTGTCCCTTCTTCTTGGTCCTTCCTGTGCTATGTCTATGTCTCATTTTTCTCAAGTCCGTGCACTCCTACGTAGGAGAGAAAGAAGGATACAGAAAAGGAAAAGTAAGAAGTCCCTGGGTCTAACCTCCAAAACCCATTAAACAGGACCATTTAACAGCTTGTAATCTCTTCCCCTAAATAACAGAGTATTCAGTTATCCTTCAAATAACCAAAAAGGCGGGGGCGGAGAAACAACCTCCCCACCTTCTGGGCATAGGACTTCACTCTTTTAAAATGACTTCCTGCTGATTTGGGTCGTAGTAAACCTGTTTCGGGCTTGAACCAAAATGGAAAAATGGTTAAAAATGTTAGTAAAATCCTTTTATGTTCAGTGATTCTGTTCTCAGCTGTTTAGATGTCCTAAGGAGTTTGTAGGCAGAAGCTGATCTTGCAGGCTTTACTGAGGTTCTGGCTGGGGCATTGTGTAGAGCTGAACGGTCTTAGCGATATTGAATTGTTGTGGTTGTAGGCTTTTGATGGAGACAGCTATTGAGGGAGTCTGTCAGGCTGAATCAACTGGGTCACTCGTCTTCTTTGGTGTCTGATTCTGTTTTCTGCTGAGGTTTCCGTTGTTCAGTTGTTCCTGGGTTCCTTGAATGGATGCTTTGATTCTCCTGGAAAAATAAGAACAGAGCCCTGCTCTAATCCTAACTCTGGGACAATTACCCTCTTTTTTTTGGTGGGGGAGCTAGGTAATATTTCTCCTGAAGCAAATTTGGTTTTTTGACAATATATAAAGTGTTATCTTTCAATCTGGGTTAAAGAAGAAATTATTTTGTTATTTTGGAGCTAAACCAGCTTTAGTGTATATATTTTGAGATCTCAAAGGACAATTTGTTTGTATTGAGTAGGCCTTTTGTAAGTAGCTTTTAAACTTAGGTCTTTCCAAATCCTATGTGTGTGTCTCTGCATTCTAATTATTGGGATCAGAGACCTGTGGTTCCCATCTGAAGGGATTAAAGATGTGTTCCACCACTCCTGGATCGAAGTTTTTCTCTATTTAGAGTTTGTTTTGTATCAGGCTGAACTTGAGCTCTGAGATCTGCCTGTTTCTGTCTCTAGTGTGTTGGGATTAAGGGTGTACTCTTCTTGAATGATGGGATTAAGGGTGTGCACCCTCACCACCCTGTTCCGTGTAACTCTAGAATTTATAAGACCACTAACTCTATGGTGCTCCTCCCGTCTCTGCTGAAGTTAAAGGCGTGGGTTAACACCAAAATTCTCATGTATTTTACCTTAGCTCTACATTCTTTCGACACTTGGAGGTTTATGAAACCAGGTTGAATGGCTGTATCCTTTATTTTATTTACAGTGTTTTAGCATTGTTACCTGCTTTTTTTTAATTAATAAATTTATTTGTTTGTTGCTTCAGGTTACTTCCTTATCATATTGTCCTCTTTTCCCACTTCCCAGCCCCACTCTCCCATGCTCTACTCCCTGACCCTTCCATCTTGTTCCTCTGGGGTGGAGTGTCCCTGCATAACAGTCTCTCACCACAGATCAGGAGTCATATGAGGGCGAAGAGCCTCTTCATTCACCGGGGGCCTATGAGGCAGTACTGCCAGTGAAAGGTGTCTCCTTGCTACGGAGGGAAAACTAAAAAAAGACCAACAAACACACAAACCCACAAAAACAAAGAACAACAACAAAAAAGAGAGGAAAAAGATAAGGGAAAAGGAAAAAGAAAAAGAAAAAAAGGAAAAGGAAAAAAAAAGTTTATGTCCATGTTCCTTTTGGTGTGTTGGTTGTAGTACAGATACCCTGTACGATATAGCTAAAATCCTACTATAAGTGAATAGATGCCATGTGCATCCTTCTGAGTCTGGGTTAGCTCACTCAGGATGAGCTTCTCTAGATCCAACCATTTGGTTGCAAATTGCATGATTTCATTGCTTCTGATAGCTGAGTAATATTCCATTTTATAGATGTACCACAGTTTTTTAATCCATTCTTCAGTTGAGGGACATCTGGGTTGTTTCCAATTTCTAGATATTACAAATAAGGCTGCTATGAACATAGATGAGGAGACTTCCCTATGTCTGCGTGAAGGGTCCTTTGGGTGTATACCCAGAAGTGGTATGGCCGGGTCCTGAGGCAAGGTTATTTCAAGATTTATAAGATATCGCCAGACAGACCTCCATAGTGGTTGCACAAGCCTGCACTCCCACCAGCATTGGAGGAGGGTTCCCCTTTCTCCACACCCTCGCCAGCATGTGCTGTCATTTGAGCTCTTTATCTTAGCCATTCTAACAGGTGTGAGATGGAATCTCAGGGTCGGTCCTCTTGAGTTGCATTTCTCTGATGATTAATTGTTGAGCATTTCTTCAGGTGTCTCTCGGCCATTAGGGATTCCTCCTTTGTGAATTCTCTATTTAGCTCCATCTCCCATTTTTTGTTTGGATTATTTGGTTTCTTGGCATTTAGTTTCTTGAGTTCTTTGTAGATTTTAGATAATAGCCCTCTATCAGATGTGGGGTTGGTGAAGATTTTCTCCCAGTCTGTTGGTTGCCGTTTTGTTCGAATGACAGTGTCCTTTGCCTTACAGAAGCTTTACAGTTTCATGAGGTCCCATTTATTGATTGTTGATCTCAGGTCTTGAGCTGTTGGTGTTCTGTTAAGGAAGTTGTCACCTGTGCCAATGAGTTCGAGGGTTTCTCCTACTTTTTCTTCTAGTATATTTAGTGTGGCCGGCCTTATGTTAAGGTCTTTGATCCACTTGGATTTAAGTTTTGTACAAGGTGATAGGTATGGGTCTAATTTCATTCTTTTGCAAGTGGACATCCAGTTGGACCAGCACCATTTGTTGAAGATGCTCTCCTTCTTACATTGTGCGGTTTTGGCTTCTTTGTCAAAGATTAGTTGGCCATAGGTGTGTGGGTCAATGTTTGGGTCTTCAATTCGATTCCATTGATCCACTGGTCTGTTTCTATGCTGTTTTTATTACTGTTGCTCTGTGGTACAGCTTGAAATCGGGGATGGTGATACCTCCAGATGATTTTTTATTGTACAGGATTGATTTTGCCATTCTGGGCTTTTTGTTGTTCCATATGAAGTTGAGAATAGCTTTTTCCAGGTCTATGAAGAATTGTGTTGGTATTTTGATAGGAATTGCATTGAATCTATATATTGCTTTTGGTAGGATAGCCATTTTTATTATGTTGATCTTACCTATCCATGAGCATGGGAGATCTTTCCATCTTCTAAAGGCCTCTCCATTTCTTTCTTCAGGGGCTTGAAGTTCTTGTTGTATAGGTCCTTTACTTGCTTGGTTAGAGTTACCCCCAGGTATCAACAAAACAGACAGACCCCTAGCCAAATTAGCTAAAAGGCAAAGGGAAAGAACCCAAATCAACAAAATCAGAAATGAAAAGGGAGAAATAACAACAGACATTGAGGAGATCCAGAAAATATTCGGGTTCTACTTTAAAAACCTATATTCCACCAAATTAGAAAACCTAAGCGAAATGGACAATTTCCTCGATAAATTCCACCTACCAAAACTAAATCAAAATCAGATTAACAGCTTAAACAGCCCAATAACACCCAAGGAAATAGAAACAGTCATTAATAATCTTCCAACCAAAAAAAGCCCAGGGCCAGATGGCTTTAGCACGGAATTCTACCGGACCTTCAAAGAGGAACTAACACCATTACTCTTCAAACTCTTCCACCACATAGAAACAGAAAGAACACTGCCAAACTCATTCTATGAGGCCACTGTCATTCTGATTCCTAAACCAACAAAGAAAGAGAACTTCAGACCAATCTCCCTCATGAACATAGATGCAAAAATACTTAATAAAATACTAGCAAACCGAATTCAAGAACACATCAAAAGTATCATACATCATGATCATGTAGGCTTTATCCCAGGAATGCAGGGATGGTTCAATATACGAAAGTCTATCAATGTAATTCACCATATAAACAAGATGAAAGAAAAAAAACACACTATAATCTCACTAGATGCAGAAAAAGCATTTGACAAAATCCAACACCCCTTCTTGCTAAAAGTTCTGGAGAGAACGTGCATACAAGGACCATACCTAGAAATAATAAAGGCAATATACAGCAAGCCAGTGGTCAACATCAAATTAAATGGAGAGAAGCTTGAAGTATTTCCTCTAAACTCAGGGACAAGACAAGGATGTCCACTTTCACCATATCTCTTCAATATAATACTTGAAGTCCTTGCTAGAGCAATAAGACAACTAAAGGAGATCAAAGGGATAAACATTGGAAATGAAGAAGTCAAATTATCCCTATTCACAGATGATATGTTAGTATACATAAGCGACCCCAAAAACTCCACCAAAGAACTCTTACAGCTGATAAACAACTTTAGCAAGGTGGCTGGATACAAAAGTAACAAAAAAAATCAGAAGCCCTTCTTTATACAACAAACAAATATACCAAGAAAGAAATAAGGGAAACAACCCCCTTCACAATAGCCACAAACAATAGGTACTGTCCTTGTATGCCTGTTCTCTCCAGAGAATGAATAAATAAATGGGACCTCATGAAACTGAAAAGCTTCTGCAAGTCAAACGACACTGTCATTTGAAAAAAACGGTAGCCAACAGATTTGGAAAAATCTTCACCAACCCCACATCTGACAGAGGGCTAATATCCAAAATTTACAAAGAACTCAAGAAATTAAGTGCCAAGAATCCAAATAATCCAATCAAAAAAAAATGGGGAAAAGAGCTAAACAGAGAATTCACAAAAGAGGAATTCCTAAAGGCTGAGAGACACTTGAAGAAAAGCTCAGCAGCCTTAACCACCTTAGAAATGCAACTCAAGATGACTCTAAGATTCCATTTCACACCTGTCAGAATGGCTAAGATCAAAAGCTCAAATGACAACACATGCTCAGGAGGGTGTGGAAAAAGGGGAACCCTCCTCCATTGCTGGTGGGAGTGCAGGCTTGTGCACCCACTATGGAGGTTAATATGGCGATATCTTAGAAAACTTGAAATAGCTCTGCCTCAGGACACAGCCATACCACTTCTGGGTATACATCCAAATGTTTCCTCTCCAAATCACAAGGAAGTTTCCTCATCTATGTTCATAGCATCCTTATTTGTAATAGTTAGAAACTGGAAACAAACCAGATGTCCCTCAACTGAAGAATGGATTAAAAAAACTATGGCACATCTACACAATGGAATACTACTCAGCTATCAGAAACAATGAAATTATGCAATTTGCAGTCAAATGGACGGAACTAGAGACGCTCATCCTGAGTTGACTCAGAAGGATGCACATGGCATCTATTCACTCATAGTCGGATTTTGGCTATATAGTACATGATATGTATACCACAACCAATGCACCAAAGGGAACATGGATATAGACTTTTTCTTTTTCTTCTTGTCAATGAGACACTTTTCCCTAGTGGTGCTGCCTTGTAGGTAGGTCCCCAGTGTATGAGGAGGCTATTGGCCCTCATATGACTGTTGAACTCTGGCGGAGGACTGTTATATAGGGCCACTCCACACCAGAGGAGTGGGATGGGGGGTTAGGGTGTACAGGGTTGGAAGGCAGGACTGGGAGGGGTGGAAAGAGGACACTATGATGGAGATGTAACCTGAAGCAATGAATAAATAAATAAATTTAAAATATCTGTTATTCAATATGTGAAAAAAGTTGAACCTACATTTTACATTCAACCTAAAACACTTAATCGGATGTCCTCAATTCACATTTCATTTACCAAATGTTTTGAATATATTCTTCATATGACCCTCATGTGTGTAGGTTAAGATGACAGAAAGGAGTCCTCCATATTCATTACATCAGGGAAATATTTAACTTAGTGGCTTCCAGGTTTCATTTCTAGCCAAAGATTGTATTTACCAAAATTTATTGTCTTAATGCCTTATTTCATCATTACTTGGATATGGTCCAGGATAACCAATAAAACCAATAGAAATTTGAGTTACCAGGGATTGTGCTGTTCTATACCTCAAACTTTACCACACTCTTCTCTAAAACTACCTGTTGGTGGACTGATTACTGTTTACTCTAGAAGGGACAGATGAAACAACCCTTGATATTCTACTCAAATGATGCAGTGTTTTATCAGTTACTAATTTCACTGTGAAATGAGGGTTACTACGTGAAAGGTGTGCACAGGGAAAGGACCAGATAGTTACTATTACACCTATATAATATGAAATGATGAATATCAAGACTGAAAAATAGATGGCATATGTATTGTGTTTATTTCCAAGTGGTGAGCCTGAAATATGCCTCCCCATATTATTTCATATCATATGTCTTACTGTCCTTTTTTATTACTTTTCCACTTGAGTTGCAAGATCCTTGTTTCAGCCCTAGCTATTCCTCTCTCCTAGTATCAGAAAAAGATTTCCAAACAGAAAATTCAATTGTCTAATTTACTTTTTCATCATTATGTTTCTGCCAATAGTTTAGGCACAATGGAAAAACATATATAAGATCCTCAAACAATTAAAAATAAAGCTGCCATGTTATTTTCCTATGGCATCTCTGGATATATATCACAAAGAATCAAATTCAGATTTCACTAGGGACACCTGCACACACATTTATATCACATCATTATAAAAATTATTAGGTAGTGAAATCAGACCCAATTGTGTTTTAATTCTCTCTGGATAGAACAGATTGAATAGTTTTATTATCACTATCAATAATAATGGTTATTATTTAAATTTATAAAATATTTATTCAAAGAAAATTGTGGAAATAAAGTTAGAATATATATATATATATTAGAGGGTGAGAAGGAGGAAAAAGCAGAGTAAATTATATCCTAATGTTTTGATCCTTTATCTAATTTGCCATAATTAAGTTTCACTTGGGTTGTTTTGGTTCATTAACTTGCTTTTTAAGGATTGGAACAAAGGATAAAGAAATTTCTGAAAGTTTGTTAAGTTTCTGAATCTTCATCATCTTCCATTACTTGCTAAATTTCTCCAGAGGTTAAGAACTGTTAACATCTGTTCATTGATTTTATTCCCATTATTTTAGTGTTCGGCATTCTGTAATATAAATTATTAAGAATAAGTCCACAGGATATATATAGTATATTCTTTTCATTCATTATATTCTCATCAAATACCTTAGTTAAATATATATCATAAATTAAACAAATTTAATCCATTCCCATAATTTGATAAGGGAATACAAACATCCCGATAGATGTATGTTATGAACTATAATGAAAGCAGAACTATACATGGCAGACACAGAGATAAATAATTTTATAAGTCCAAGATAAGCTCTCTAAACACTCTGGAGGCATACATGGGGCACTTGTTGAATCTAGTTCTCTGGACCAGATTTTAAATTTCTTCCTTGTTTCATACTTTTAAATTCTAAATTTTGCTTTAAAAAATGAAATACTTGTCTAAGATCTATCTTCTTGCTTTTAAAATCAACGATGTGCAAGTAGACATTGTTTACTTTCTGGTTTATATTAAAACCAGACATGTTTTTCTTAAATATTACTAAATATAAAGTGCTAGTTTGTATGTTTATTTAAATTCTATATACTATCTAATTAATATTAAAATATTTCTGTGCATCATCATTGCAGCCTTTAAAACCTCTACAACACACTGTAGTAAGATTATTTGAAATCGTTTGATTCTTTAAACCCAAGGTGATATTTGAAGTAAATGTAGGCCATATTGTATTTTATAGTTCATGAAAAATAAAGCTAATGTCCTTGCATGCTAAAGGACAGGTAGATTTTCTTATTTTGAGAAATCAGCAACTTGAAATATTTACATTTTATGTGGTCAACAAAGATTTCTGAAGGTGATTCGGAACATGTGCCTCAGGCAGAACTGATCTTGTTATAGGTGTGAGATTATCTTACTTTAAAACGCCAATCCTGCCATTAAATTACTGACAAGGCTTTCATTCTAAATCTGGCCTTGAAATGCATGACACAACAAAGGGACAATTAAAGAAAGTCATAGTCTATTATCGCTGCCATTGGTTCTGTTAATGAGTTCTGTGACTTGTTTCAGAATCAAAAAATGCTACTCCTGAGAAAGCTTATCAACCTAAGTAAGTGAGTCTTTATCGCTTTGCCCTTAAATAGCTAGTGTTCTGCGCCTTTTAAGTTTGGGGAGCAATACTGAAAGAAAGTCTTTATAAGAGAGCCATTAGTCTTGTGCAGTCTAGGATTTGACAGTTTGGGAGGTGACACAGGCCATTACTTTACCAAGATCATTTCCAATTCCTTAGGCATCTCTTCCAGATCCTCTAGAAAAATGTTCAGCTTTTTGTCCTTCCTTCCTCCTCCTCTTTCTCTCTCACTTTCTTTTCTTTCTTTCTTCCTTATTTCTCCTTTACTTATACCTTTCCCTGCGTCTTCCCTTCTTTCTTTTGCCCATTACAGATTGCAAAAATGAAATTATGAAAGTCATTTGGATTTTTCATGTTACCTGCTTTTTTTTAATAGCTTATACTATAGTACTTCATTCATGCTTTAGTTGAATAGGTAGCACAGAATCAAACTAGCAAAAATAAAAAATAAAAATAAAAATCATTTGAATGTTTTTAGAAATCTATTAATAGAGTGCATTTGATAAAATGAGATGGAAAGTTTGGAACTTTCCATTAGTATCAGTTACTATTTGCTATTGAAAAGATATGGTAGCCTTGAAGCTTCTAGAGAGGAAAGGACTAGGCATTTAAGAAAGAAGACTTTTGAATGGTAGACATAGCTCTATGGTCTGCTTTTCCAAAAGGTCTGAGTTCAATCATCAGCACTGCACAAGAAGAAAGTTTGCTTATGGACATTTCTCAAAAGAAGGTATTGTATAGGTATGTTTTCATGATAAAATTTGAATGTTTAAATATTTCTTCTGTGTTGATATTTAGATTTTCATGTATATTTCTAATATAGATCTCACCAACATCTCAATCTTGATTCAATGTTAAAATATAATATTATACTTAAATATTAATGATATCTCATTAATTTGTGTGGCTTTTGGTTCATTTATCAATTAAACAATACAATTTATAATATAATTTAAACAATACGAATTGTGTATTTTCTACTCTATATTAGTGCTCTTTTTGAAAAATGCCTATGAGAATATATAAGAATTGGACAAAATTGATAGACGTTTTACTTATTTCATTAGTATATATGTTTTTATTTAATTGCTCTGGACTTTTCTGTGGATTTTCTTTTACTATGAAAATAAGTTGATTATTTTTTATTTATTTAAGTTTTTTTCTATGGAGTAGTACAGCATTTCTTCGGCCTTCAATCAGCCAGCCAGCACTTATGCACCCTATGTTGTATATATAAATGGATCACAAGAAGGTAAAAGCTAACTCAACCCAAAGTGTGTGGTAGCCAATAAGTTAACCTTTTTCTATTTTTATTCTATTTTCTCTTTCTTCTGCCAAGTATTCAATTCAAGGTATTTTCACAGATAATTATAAATACCCATATAAGTGGCTTGTGGGAAAACACAGAAGTAATATTTATTCTTTAGCAAACTTCTACTGAGCTATAATATAAAACTTGACAGTCTGGGTTTATGTTTAATATGTATTCGTATGTTTCAAAATTCAGGTATCCAAAGTCTACCCTACTATTATTTCATTATTACATATTTTAACATTCTTTAGGATATTCAGAAACTTTGCTGCAAAATCCATTTGAGTAGTTGGTATACAAGGTGTTTGGTAATCTCTCTTGGGAATTCTGCTGCACTTATTTTTCTCCCCTAAAAGGTCCATATTTGACTTTAAGTCTTAGATTCTTAACTTATGGCTCAAAAAAATAGTGATATTTTTGTCTCTCAGTACTTCTGGTGATAATAAGACATATTTAAGTTTTAAGATGAAAACAACAAAAAAAAAATGTCAGATCATCATTGGATATACAATGCCCCAATACTGCACTCAAGTTTGAAAGATATTTCTTTGTTTAGAAGTGAAGATCCCATCCCCAGATGAAGAGCTACAGGAAATTAATGATTGTTGAGAGTGAAAGACTTGGTTTTTGTTATAGATGTGTCATTTGTGTAGTTTTTGAA
The DNA here is from genome assembly GCA_907164525.1 of Lophiomys imhausi. NCBI lineage: Eukaryota > Metazoa > Chordata > Mammalia > Rodentia > Muridae > Lophiomys > Lophiomys imhausi. Next base: position 701,194 of record CAJQZJ010036177.1, read on the forward strand.
TACAGAGTTGTTAGACCTAAAAGCATACATATACTAAATGGACTTATCATAGTGAGCGTATAGGTGTACGCATACAATAATAATAAAGAAAAGAATTAGAGGTAAGATCTCCTTTTAATTGTTCCCATTACACAAAAATAGAGGAGAGATAGCAACCATATAGAACATTTGGATGTGATAGACATATGAATTTTTTGATTTGTAGTGATCTTAGGCACAGCCCTATGTGCAAATCTATCAATTCCATACATTTAGTATTATAATGTTAAAAGAAAAGTATAATACATTTATATATCTATATTATGATTTTCTGACAAACATTCATCATTTTCTCATAAATGAAATTAGACCTTCCTCAATAAATATCTTTCTTTTGTGAACTGACACCCTAATGAAAATACCTGATAGGTGAATAAGAAGGCACACTTTTAGTCATCTTGAAATTCTGACCTAGAAGCATGTTTAATCATTCCTAGCGACTCAAATGTTATCATTTCCTGTTCATTTTTAGTCAAATATCTAAAGATTAATTAGAAGGAGATTAAAGTTTTGAATTTGGCACTTATCTCGTATTTGTTGCCTTCCAAACCTGAATTCTGACAATGTAGGTAAAATACTCTGAACCAGTGTGCACCTATCAACTTAGCAATCTGCAAAACTGGAGGGGGATGAATACAAGTACAAGAGAGTGTTTAAACACACACACACACACACACACACACACACACACACACACACACCAAATTCTGATCTATCCTGTACTTTCTTCTATTACATTCAAATGGCATTCACCAAAAATGCTTTGTGCCCTTGCACAAATACTGCAGTTTAGTGCAAACTGTTTTGAAACATGATTCAGAAGGCTTCCAATTAAACTGACTCTGGCCGTATATTGGTTCCATCAACATGAAATACATTGTCATATGAAAAAATTAAAGTTATCTATTTTATCATGGTTGAATATACTTAAAATACATTAGATCTTATGAGGTTTATTTTCTTAAATTAAACTAATATTCCTCATCATCTAAGTGTCCAATGCATTTCTTTCTCAGGATTGTCTTTATGGTATCATTTTGTCTTTGGACAATGACGTTAGTAAAGAATAATGACAACCAACTGAACTGCATTTTCTCTAAGCTCCCTTCCAGCGTGAACATGCTATGGTTCAACAAGCTCCTAAAATAAACTGAATTGTTTCAATAGTAAGTTATGCTTTCTCATATTTTGGAAGGTTTTACAGTCATTTTAGAAAATACATAAAATTTCTTTAAGATTGAAAACAACTAAAAGAACACCATCAAAAGTTTCTTTCTAAGAATTTAGAACTTAGGGGAAAATGTTATCTGATACATGTATGCAAAATATTCAATTTAGTCTGTATTAAATGTAATAAAGAACATTACTATGTTCTTTAACTAAAGATTCATATTATACATTATATTTTACTTCTATTTCAAAGGAGGAAAAAACCCTCAACCTATCACTATGTTACATTTTCTCATTTTACATTTAAATTATTTTTAAACCATATCTCCAAAAATCATAACTACTTTTTAAAACATTGATGCCTAGTGACTGGTAGCAGTATAATTGATAACACTAGTCATCTTGTGAATTTCATTCCCAATTTGTCTGCTTCTGATCTGCTCTTCTGGCTTGTGCAATAAATTATCATTGATGTGCAGTACATCAATCAAGTTGATGTTCTTACTGAAAAAAATATAGTCAGGGAAAAATTGATAAGACTCTCTAAGTTTTAATATATTGATAATAAAGGCAATTATTATCACAGATATTTTTGAGACATGCTTTGCAGGAATAAATATATATATTTTTTTCTTGATAAACTCAATCAATTTTGTAGAAAAATGACAAATAATTTGCTGAAGCATAACAAAAAATAAAAGTTATATTTTAATATTATAATTCATATTGTATTTATATTTGAAGAAAATACAAAATACATTAAAATATAAATATATATTAAATATATTATCTGAAGTTCATTTACTAGCATAATTTTCCAATTTGTCTAACCTTGTTTTCTATACATACCATTTTCCTTTTAATATCTCTTTTCCATAGGCAATGTGTGTATGTGTGTGTGTGCTTGTGTATGTGTGAAACTGCAACCTTGTTAACAATGATATTTAATAATAACTCTAAATTGTTATACTAGGCCTGCAGAACAGCCAGCAGCTGTATGGGAGGCCAGCAGACCTGCCTTGCCTTAGCTGGCAGCCTGACCTATCCTGGGGATAAAGATCTGCCCCTAAACTGCCCTAAACTACAACTCTGTTAACTAATATATTTATTAATAACTATAAACTAATATTAGGCCAGCAGAGCAGCTGGTAGTCTGGTGGGAGGTCAGCAGGCCTGGCTTGCCTGACTTGTCTTAGCTGGAGGATTGAAACCCATGGTGGCCTTTTCATAATAATTAAATACACCAAAAATTTTTAATGTTTCAATGTTTAGTCTTTGCTGAGGAGATTCTCAGACTGGAACCCAACCACCTAATCCCAACCAGTCATGTGACTTTCAGCACTCACATAGAGTCACATTGCTGATTCAGAGTCCTAGTGGCAAGAGAGATTCCTCTGTCTAAAACTCAGGGTTTCTTTCTTCATCCCAGGAAGTCCCATCTTCCTATAATTTTTCTGCCCAGCTAATTGGCCATCAGCAACATCTATTAACCATTCAGAGAGTGCAGCAGAAAGGGTGGTAACCACATCTGTGAGCACAGAAATCAGCCTCTGAGAACCAATATATTAGACCTCCCTCTAACACATGTGTGTGTATGTGTGTTTGTATTTACTGTCTCTTATATTTCTCACTACCTATGGCTCTATAGGTATATTTGCAATATCCTATGTGCTTTGGGGTACTGTGGCCATACAACTTGAATGATCACATGTAATAACACACAATGTATATTGTCTGCCGGTTCAAATTTTCAGAAATGTGTGTTCATTGTGACTCTTTTTCAGTGTTGGAGAAATAATAAAAAATGAATCTTTAGCCCAGAGTCCTTGAAGAAAAAATGAAAAGCTTCTTGATAATCCATAGATTATTTATCAGTAATATCAATGATCATTTAATGTGTGTTGTAGTGTGCATACCTGATTGAGTATTCATTATTACTAGGTGATCATAATAAAGCCAATTATTTATCTTTCTCCATGAGTTTAAAGTTTGATATCTAACTCGGTTTTCATCCTAACTTGCATTGCCAACTTATAAACTTCTTAGACCTACAACATACTTTTATTTCCTAAACAAATTAAAATTTAATTGTGAGACTATAACTATCTTGTCTAGATTGGACATTGGGAAGGTATGTTATATCTTATAATCTTCATAATTGTGGCCTACTTATTTAAAAAATGGAATTATGAGTTCTGAGAGAAGGGGAAGAGGGTGGTAGTGTGGGGATGGGAGGGGTAGAGGAAGAGGACTGTGATGGAGATGTAACTTGAAGTAATAAGTAAACATTAAAAAACAATTTAATGTTCAAAGTATCCTCTGAGACTCACATCAATCACTTAATTCAACCTTCTCAAAAATTAAAATAAAAAATCAGATCAACATACAACATACAAAATTTGAACCTTCCAACATACAGTGCCACAGAATATACACTACCATTTCAAAGGAAGGGAAGGGGACATAGTTTGAAAATACTATATGAAAGCAAAAACAAAAAGCATCAAGACAATCTCCAAATTCTGCATCTCCATGTCTAATGTCACAACCTCTTCAGACATCCAACTCCTTTCAGCTTTCTTGACCTCAACAGACTTCTCTCTCTTAGGCTAGTTCCATGCCTGGCCTGAAGTTCTCTTTGGCAGGAATCCCATTGCTCCTGCATGTACAATATCTTGGGGTCTGCAAGACAATCCAGGCTTCCCCTTCATAATTTTAGGCATGGGCTTCTCTGGGTCTCCATGTAGGAATATCCATGATATCTGCCTGAACTCAGGAGTTTCTTTAGCCACAGAGAGATTCCACAATCCTTTTGTATTCTTGACTATAAAACAGTGGTTTTCAATCTGTGGGTTGTGACCCATTTGGAAGCCAAAATCAAATATCTTGCATATCAGATATTTACATTATGATTCATAACAGTATCAAAATTACAGTTATGAAGTAGTACCAAAAATAATCTTATGGTTGGGGATCACTACAACATGAGGAACGGGATTAAAGAGTTGCAGCACTAGGAAGGTTGAGAACCACTGAATAAAGCTATAACAATATGGTTAAAGCTGCCAATTACTGAGGTTTGATGGGGATGGACCTTGACCTCCTTGTTCAGTTGTATTTACATCACCTTTCTGCTCTTGATGTTTTCTTTCAATGTTTAAGCTTTTCTACAAGTTGGAAGCTTAGCTGGGTGCAGCTTGCTCTGAGGTCCCTATTCCATTGTCCCATTGAACATCAGGCTTTTGTTTAAACTTTTTATCCTCTTGAGCACTTGATTTAGTTCCATTATAGATCCAGGTGCTCCTCAAACTGTACATTTTGTATTTCTCTTTATCCAACATTCTCCTTTTATTATAGATTTGTATAAGAATTGTTACTAATAAACACATGGCAATCAACACTAGGCTAATCTTCAAAACTTTCCAATTTAACCTCATACTGACTTTTAAGAAAAGGGCAAAAGTAGCCATGTTCTTCGTCAAAATATGACAAGAATGATCTCTAGGCTACTTCCTAATATTCTTCCTCTCTAAAACTTCTAGAGCTAGGCTCTGCCAGTCCACTCTCTTTTATGCTGGCACAAGTATGACCCATTAAGCCCCACTTAAAGCATACAACTGCTTTCATAACCCAAAGTCTCAAAATAGATATTCCACCAAGTGGGATCGTCATACCTATCACACCAAAACTCCACTCCAGGTATCAACTTCTGTCTTCATCACTGTTCTGTTGATGTGAAAATACACCATGAGCAAGGCAACTATTGAATATCAGAGGCTTAATTCATTAACATCATGGCAGAAAACATGGTGCTGGAACAACAGCTAAAAGCTACACTTGATCCTCATTTTGAGGGAAAGAGAGAATGAATGGTATTGGCAAGAGCTTTGGAAATCTCAAAGCCCAATCCCAGTGACACACTTGCTCCAACAAGGCCACACCTACTCCAACAAGGCCATACTTACTCCAACAAAGTGACACCTACTCTTAACAAGGTCTCACATATATGAGCCTCTGGGGGCCATTCTTATTCAAACCACATTGATTGTGATCTATTATCTTGTTTTTCCATTTCAATATCAGAAACAATGCAATAACCCTGCTATTTAAATTCATTGTGAAATGAAAATATAATATATATATATATATATATATAAACAGTGATTTACACTTAAAAGTTGTGATAAGTTTTTACTACTGTGGATCATCCTGTGAGACATTCTTGTGAAGAAAAGTGCATAAGAGATTGGGTTGCAACTGTATGGTAGAGCATTAACTAGTACAGGAAATGCCCTGCGTTTTATCCCTAGGACTTCAAAAACAAAGGGTGTGTGTGTGTGTGTGTGTGTGTGTGTGTGTGTGTGTGTGAGAGAGAGAGAGAGAATGTGTGAATATGTGTGTGTATGTGTTTATGAGAGAGTGTATGTGTCTATTTGAATGTTGTGTGAGTGATGTTTATGTGTATTGTGCGCATGTGTATGAGTGTGTGAATGTGTGTGTATGTATATGTGGGTGGGAGGAGAGTGTGTTAACTGTTAAGCTTTTATCTTGAAAGGTATCCTGTATTTGGGTCATTATTAAAGCAAGTTATGTCTGATATGCACATCTAACTGCTTTCCAAAACAGCTTATTGTTTTTTATTCGCATCACATCCCACTTATCGGCTTTTAGTGGGAAACTTTTGATTTTTTTTCTTTTTTGTAATTTGGTACACAAAAATGCTGAATCACTTTGGAATTTAACATTTTAATTTATAACCTCTAATAAGATTTAAAAATTTTTTTATAACTTTTTAAATGTACATTAGTGTTTTTGCCTGGATGTATGTCACTGTAAGTGTGTCAGATTTTAGGGTTACAGACAGTTGTGAGCTACTATATGTGGGTGCTATATGTGGGTGCTGGGAATTAAACCCTGGTCCTCAGGAAGAGCAGTCAGTGTGCTTAACCACTGAGCCATCTCTCCAGTACCTAATAAGGATTTTTTAAAAACAAAATGTCATTCCTCAATGTCATTTATTTATTGAGCTTCAAGGTTTTTAAATCTATACTCGATAAAACAATTGGTTTTGAATATATATTTACTTCCTTAGCTCAGAATGAAGGGCATTTCAAGTCTATTTATGTCTTAGAAGAAATGATTATAATATATCAATATATAGAGAATTGAAACTCTGTGAAGATCAATCTTAAAAAAAAAACTTTGTCTCTAAAGAAATTTTGATATGTGGGGAAAACCAATGTATTTAAGATAAAATATATGTTAAGTTCAAGTCAAAGTAAGTCATGCATTACTGACTATTCTTTGAGTTCCTTTGGTCTAATTTGTGTTGCTCACTTTTGATATTTGAGAAAAGGATTCATTTTGTAACTTAAGTTAGCTTGGAATTCTCAGTCTTGCTTCAGTTTCCAGAATGGTAGAATTCAGGTTTATATCTCCCCATGACTATAATTGATTCTATGTAAGATACTACATTGAAGTTTAAAAATTTTGTTATATAATTATATACAACATATATATGTTAGCTTACACATGTGTGTGATACTGGGAATCAAAGCCAGGGAATGCTTGATAAAATCTATACTACTGAATTACATCCCAAGCTATAATAACCTCTATTATTTGAATTTTAGAAGACTCAATAATTAATTAATAATAATAATTAAATCCCTCATTATTGAAGCTTTTGAGTTGATGTGAAATACTTATTGAATATGTCAACTTATAAACTATAATTTACAACCATAGATAGCAATATTCTTAGTCACAGTTAAGTTGATTTATTTATATACAAAATGGATTTAATACCTATCCCCAAGTATAACTAATGTAAACATACACATGAACACACATAAATTTTTGTATGGGAACAGATGAATAAGATAAAAATACATTGTACAAAAATTAAGAAAAAAACTAATAAAATGAGAAAACAGAAAAAACATACTACATATGTTGTATTGGATCACAATTTCACATGCAAGTAATTAGGACTATATGCAAATGACTGAATTTTTTTCTCCTAAGAAATAAATATACTTGAAATGTAGTTTATTCTGAGCTCCAGTTGAATATATATTCAAAAGCAATTCTCTAATACAGAAAATATTCAAAACTTTGAAACTCAACAATTAAATGACATTGAAGTATAATCATTTTATTCAAAATGCTATTAAATAATATAAATAAAAATAATATGAGGGCCGTGCCTAATCTTATAGAATCTTGTTGTGCCATACTCAGTTGTTATGTCTTGGAGGCTTGCTCTTTTCAGAAGAGAAATGGAGGAGCAATGGATCTGGTGGGGTCGGGAGAGGGAACTGGAAGGTGTGGAAGGAGTGGAGGCTGCAGTCAGGATGTATTATGAGAGAAAAATAAATAAAAAGAAAAAATGCAAATTTACAAATGACTCGGCATTTCTTGTGTATCAAACTACAAAATTTCAAAAGAAACTGATTTCTTTTAGAACCACATGCAAGGTACTGCCTAAAACATTTTATACTAGATAGAGACATAAGGTTTCCTACATTTTTTTTTTATTTTAACTCTATACTTTTAAAAAGTTGTCTAATCAAAATCGTTTCTAACAACCAATATTTCAATAGAAACTTGGAAACAATGCCTTGGTTAGAAAGTCTAGAACTATGATAACCTCATGGTCCTACGAAGTGACAATAACTACTGCTTAGAATGACCTCTATTAGATTTATATGAAACACCTACATAAATATCAATAGATATTAATCTATTTTTTTAAAGCAGAGAGCAATAGCAAGACACCCAGGCCCTCCATTTAGTTGCCATCCTCTCTTTACTTCATTCAACATTTTTTTCAATACCACTCCTTATAACTGAAAAGGTCTCTAAAATGTCTCCTTTTTTTTAATGGCAGAATACCAATTTCACGCTAAATGCATGAGAGCTCTCATTCCGTGGGAGCATATATCTATTAATCTTTCCGTTTTTTTCTTCTTTCTTCTTAAACAGTAGTTTCATTTCACTTTGTTTTTTTTCTTTAGCAGCCACACAACTTTATTTTGTAATTATAAAAGTGTTGATTGTATTCATAATTATATTTGATAGGGTATTTTTCTGCCTGGTTAGTGAGATTGCTAACACAGTAACTCTCTAATCAAAGAAAGTACAAATGGAGAGAAAATTTGCCTTCAGAAACCATTTCTCTGACAATGGTGCTGAGATTGAATATTTCTGCATCTTGTTCTAGTGACCGTCCCTATGGTCCTCAGTATCTGTACATGTCTACCTCTGTGATGGTAACCTAAGACAATTGAGAGAGTCACATAGGAAAACAATCTCTCGATTACTTCCTGTAATTCTCTTGCTTTAGAAACATTTTTGCAATTCTGTTCTTCCATGAACTTACTTTCAGAGTCACTGTTAGAATAGTTAGAGCCTTAATCTTTATTCAGTGAAGTAAGATGCAGCCTGTCCAACTCCCTTCTTTTCTCCATTTCTCTAGGAGACCTGTCTCACTTTCTTCCTTATTTCATCTCAGTTATTCATTTCTAGAGGTATCTTTTTAGCTGCCTCCTGGGGAGAGAAGCCACATGAAATTCTGAGAAACAGTGGATCTTGCTAAGAAAGTCAGCACACAACTTTCCTAATCTCCTTTCTTTACCTGTTTTATGCATTTGACTTTTAAACATCTCTGGTGTACTGAGACCTTGAAAAAGACTAAGGATTGTTAAGAGAAAAATAAAGCAATACAAACTGTATTGCTGTCCATTTTTGTAAATAAAGTTTCACTGGACTAGAATCCAAACCACTGGTATATGCTCTTTCAATGATAGTTTGTGTGTGTGTGTATGTGTGTGTGTGCTTTTTTTTTCTTTTCTTTTCTTTCTTTTTTTTTTTGTGAATTTCACATCATGTCCCCTGCTCCTACCTCTCTCTCACCTCCCCTCAAACCTACCCTCCAACCAGGCAAACTTTCCCTACTGAAAAACAAAACAAAACAACCTCATTTTGGGACCTGTAGTGTTTCACACAATATTTTCTTTTGTCCATTTTTTTTTTTTTTTGCTTGCAAATGTTCATTATAATGATTCCCATGTCTGGCACAAGATCTCTCTTGCTTCTACTACTTCGTAAATACTAGAACCTCACTGGAAGTCCTCTCAGACATCCTGTTGTTGCCCTGTGTCATGGATATCCTGTAGTTTTGCATCTGTGGAATTGTCCTCTTCATGACACTCCAGCAGTTTATCCATGGAGTATATGTTGGGTGGGTCAACCCAAATTCCTGTCTCTCAGCCTTCAACTCACACATCCAGGACTAGTTCCATTGTATTATCCAGGCAAGCTGCCAGATCTATTATCCTGAATGCTGTAGTAGGTAAGGGGCTAACCTAGTTCTTCTGCATTCATGACCCCATCAGGGTCAACTCTCCCACCTGCTACAAGTGGCAAGCAAAGCAGACAAAAGGCAGGGCTGGCCCTCCCACACTCACAGCACTCAAATTCAGGAATAGCTGTACAATATCCCCAGGCAAGGTGTAGAGCTCTTTAAGTGCTGAACAGCATGGGAGGGGCTGGGACAGCTCTCCTCATCTTGTGACCCCATAGGGCCAGATCTCCTGTCTGCCACTGTCAGCAAGGGCAAAAGGGAGGGGAGGATATCTCTCCCTCACTAATACCACTACAAAGCAGACAAAAGGCAGGGCTGGCTCTTCCACACTCACACTCTTAGGGCCAGGCTCATCCACAACCCCCACATCCAGGGTCAGGTAGGGTTCTTTTACTCTCTAGCTTGCTTCTTGTCCTGGCAGCCCATCTGGTGCTTGCCTGGTGCTGGACTGGTGGTCCTCACAGCCTAGCTCCCTGTCCAGCCACTCTGGCACTGAAGTGGTGGTGAACTCAGACTTTCTTTTTGCAGAGAATGTTAAGCTATGATTCATTCAGATGTTCATAGGTTAGAACATTGAATGTAGACATAATCTCTCTCCTCTCTGTCACCTACTGATGCACATGTGACACATCAGTCACATCTGCAATGACTCTCATGGTGGCAGGTCAATGACAGTTTTTATAGCATGTCTGAATTGAATATGTCAGGACTTATAAATCCATCCAAGGAAAATGTATTTACTATTTATCATTTACAGAAACAATTTCATAACTTATTCACATCATTTGTTAGCATATTCACATAATTTACATTAGGTACTCGGATTTGGTTTTGAACTATAGCATAAAACATAAAAGTTCTTTGAATTTTAAATGCAGGTGTCATAGGTAAGAATTTATTCTGTAGGATTAGTTGAATAAAAATATGAGTTTTCTGTGACCTGTGAAATATAGGAAACATATTAGTATTTTTCTGAATAAAGTCTTTCCATAAATAGAAACTATGTACATTGATTATAGATAGATAATAGCATGAAATACACAAATAAACATGGTGATAACATTCAAACTATTTGAATAGTCATTCAAATCCAGCAGGAGTATGAATACAACAGGATGCTACAAAATGTCATTTTAGATTTAATTCATAACCAATTAAACACTAGCTAACAATGCATCTAAGATTTAGTAAATTAATAAAAAAGTATAAAAACCTATAAAATAAAATTATATTGATATTTTACTCAAGATATCTATGTCATTTATTTTATTTTATTTGTTTTGTTCTGAAACAGGACCCTTTCTATAATCCAGATTGCTTAGAAATAATGGAAATCCTCATGCCTCAGCCTTCTGAGAGTAGAGATTTTTGTAGACAAGCAAAATATTTCAATATGATCTTACAACAAGAAAATAAAAAAAATCAAGTATATTAGCAATGACAGTTTATGAAATATTTTCTGACTGGCCTTCAAGGCATGCAAACTCTGAGATGTATTCAAAAATGCCCTCCAGTACTGCTTTGTAATATAGAATTTGAACAGAAGGATAAAATCATAAACTGAAGAGAATATGTTAATTTCTCCTTACCTGATTACTTGAAAAACAGACAAATAGATTTGCATACTTTCCTTGAATAGTCCACTTATGTTAACCATGAAGTATTATGCTTACCTTGCTTTAATTCTTTTTGAATGAATTAAAAAAATAAAGTTAACTCAAAAATTATAATTATTAAATGAAAAGAACAAAGTATTTATAAAGACTAATTTATTTATAGTGAATGAAGATATTTTCAGTCTTGATAAAATTAATTATAATTAAATATGAGCATGTATATTTTATTCTGGCTATTTATATAATTTTTCAGTATCTCTGTTAGTTTGCTTATTTTTCTTTCTTTCGTTTTTATTATAAATAGATTATTTTCTCATATAATATATGCTGATTATAGTATCCCCTCCTTTTAACCCTCCCAGTTCCTCTCCAACTCCTATCCCATCCAGATCCACTCCTTTTCTGTCTCTCATCAGAAAAGAACAGGCTTCTAAGAAATAACAACAAAACATGACAAAATAAAATATAATTAGATAAAGCAAATATCGGGCGACAAATAAAACAAGAACAATTGCTAAATGCAAAATATACTTATTACTCTACAGTTCTAAGATCAAGGTTTAGATAGTAATTCTTTGTCCACTTTGTAGAAATAATTAATTAAATTATTTATTTAGTATTTATATTATATTTAATTGGTCAGCAGTTGTTAATCCTTAACCTGCCATTATAGCCACTATAAATGAATGCACAGATACCTGATGGATTTTAACAAGCCTTGGCCTGGATTGAGCAATCTTAGTCCATCTAAGCTAGCTCATAATTCTATTCCCCAAGTGTTCCCATTTGTACCTACGCCCCCTTGGACTGTTATTGTCCATGCTATGCCAATGGTCCAGACCACATGGAATGATCTTCTTTCATTTACCCCATGGCTTGTGTCCTCCTTCCTGTTCTTGGCTTCTTCCTTCTCTGGAAGCTTGTTTTACCCATGAACCTCTCTGCTTCAGAAGCCCACTCATGTTAGCCCTACCTACCTCTGTCTTTTCCCAATCTTAGGCCAGCATTTATTCAACCAGAGACAATTATTAGAAAACAAAGTAACAGACAGCAAGCAGGCCTCTAGGACCAATTAATGAACATTTAGAATATGTAACATCACCCCATCAATTCCCTCCTTTTCTCTAAATAAAAGGGGGGGCTTATTTTTTACCTCATGTAGTAAAATCAGTAAGAACAAATATGAAATAATCAAGAAAATAATATATAAAAGTTACATAATATTTAGCCTATTTGAATCAGGCAATTTTGTAGAAGAAAAAAAATCATCTATCTTGGTGGGTCTAAAGTTCTGAACATAAATATTTTTTATCATATCCTATATTTACAAACCTAAATTTTTTTAGATTTGAAAACATAATTTTAAATTCTAAACAACTCAAGTTTTATTGAAACTTTGTATCTATTATACCTTCAATCTCATCAAAGACATAAAAAGGGATAAAGTTATTATTTAAGTGAATAAGAAGTACAAGAAAACAGCTTCCAGAATGGAAAAATGACAGTTTGCTACCTGGACAGTCCCAAATATCTCTCCATACCATTGGAACATCATATTCAGCCTCTGACCAAACATATCTCACAGACTAAATTGTGCAGCAGGAAATAAGAAGTACTTTCCCACTCTGTCTCTAGAGAATCAGGCCATCGACCTACCTGCATTTAAGTTCGGGTACATCTTTGGACTGTATATAGTCTTTTGAGAGAGCAGGGCATTTTTGCCTAGTACTGATGCTCTTCATCTCCTTCCAAGTCCAATGGGAGGTGTCAGGAGATGACTGTCCTAAGTCAAACAATTCTTAAAATAATAAAAACACCTTTAAATGCTATTTTATGTATGCCTCTGAGGATTTTGAAGACATCTATTTATTTATTTATAAATCTATCTATATTTCAACAAGCAAACTGTATATTTTAAACATTTACTGTCTGTTTAACCTAGTAAGCCTATTTTGTGATAAATTGAGACTAGTATTTGACATGACCAGAAGCTCAACTGGCCAGCTATCAACCTGTTACCCAGACTCCTACATAGATTGCAATAGCAACTCATAAAAGGACTGGAAGTAAACATATACTTTTAAATGAGTTGTATAGGCACAATACCTTATGTAAGAGTTGAAATATACATATGTGTGTCAAAATATAAAACCTATACCAATGAATCAAAAATTAAGCTAATTTTTGTATCAATATACAAACTTCTATATGAATATATCAAAAAATAACCTTATTTTGAGAATAACCTCAGCTTTAAGTTTCACAGCAGATTCAATATCTACCCTTATATCTTATCAATTCTATATTATATACCCATATACCCCTCTTTTCTTTTCAAGTCTTCTCCCCCTATATTAAGGAGAAATACATAGAAAAGGAAAAGAGGTAAGTCCCTAAGTTTAACTTCCTATACCTTGCTTAACAAGACCATTTAATAACTTGTAACCAATACCCCTAAACAACATCTATAACCCATCAAATAACTAAAAAAAAATCACCCACCCCACCTTTTAGAAATGGGGCGTTGCTCTCTTAAAATTGCTTCCTGCTGATTTGGGATGTAGGAAACCTGTTTGGGGGCCCAATTAAAATGGAAAAAAAATGGTTAAGCAAGTTAATAGTAACATTTGTTGTCCAGTCTCTATGTGCTCAGCAATTTGAATGTTCTGAGCAGTTTGTCTTTCAAAACTGAACTTTGGGAGGGCAAGTTCAGGGCTTTATTGAAGTCCTGACTGGAAGTGTCTGTGAGGCTCGATCATCTTAGCAAGCTCTTTTGAAGTTGCTCTAGATGCAGATTTTTGAGGAAACAGCTATTGAGGCAGTCTGTGAGGATGGATCATCTGGGATACTTGTCTTACTTTTTGATGTCTGATCTCTTTGTTCTGAAAATATATAATTTCTCTCAAGTAACATATAGTTCTATAATTACAAAAATGCTTTGGAGATGCACAAATCAATTAAGGAAGATTTTCTGCTCTTTGTTTGAGCAGAAGAAAGACATTTGTAAGTCTCTAGTCATGCCATAGGAAAGGATGGCATGTAATAAGTCATGTGGCTTCTATGCAGCCAATAATATTTTTTTGGATATATATATATGTGTGTGTGTGTGTGTGTGTGTGTGTGTGTGTGTGTGTGTGTGTGTGTGT
>CAJQZJ010036177.1:715542-739227 GCA_907164525.1 Lophiomys imhausi
TGTGTGTGTGTGTGTGTGTGTGTGTGTGTGTGTGTGTGTGTGTGTGTTTTAGCCAGTTGGAGCTGTTCCCACATAGTGGAATCAGGAAATATAAGTTACCTGTTTGTTTATTTTGTTAGTAGCCAAGATCTGTAGGAGTTCTTTCCTTACAAATCTGATTTCTACCAGTTTAGATGGAAAATTTTTTCTTTCCTGTAATTATTATTACATACACATGGCTATATATAATCAATTTTAAGTTGAAAATTCAGCGTAAGACTGTATTGAGTTTAAGTAATCTCCTGTATGGTTGACAACAATGTATTAATTGATTAAAACAGTTTTTTTTTCTGTGTAGATCTAGCTGTTCATAGATTAGGTTGGCCTCAAACTCAAAATGAACCTTTCTGTCTCTACCTTTGTCTCCCACATTTTGATATCAAAAAGTGGTATTTATATATTTTTTTCTTTCTTTTTTTCATTTCTTTGGAGATTTATCTCTATGTGGATTAATCTATCCTTATTGAGACAGGATCTCTCTTTGTAGGTTGGACTGTCTTGATTTGCTCTGTAGAACTCTGTAGAATAAATTAGAATCAAACACATAAGGAACCTACTTTTTCCTTGTCTCCCAAGTTTTGGGATCAAGGTACAAATTTAATAAATTGAATTACCTCTATTAAACATTAATATTAATTGAACTATTTTGTATTAGAGTTCCAGTTCTCCCATGGGAGCCCCATTCTTAAGGAGATTGGTTTATAGAAGCATGACATGCTACTTTATGTTAGCTTTTCTTAACTGTTGGCAGTGGGAAGCATGCAGATTGCATGCTCCTCCCCTAGCCTATCTCAGAGTCTTTGCATTGATTAACATCTCTCTCTCTTTCTCTTTCTTTTAAGGTTTTTTGAGAGTGGGATTCTCCTTGTATCCTTGCTCTGTCCTGGACTCAGTCTGTAGACCAGGCTGGCCTTGAACTCACAGAGATCAGACTGCCTCTGCCTCTCAAGTGCTGGGATTAAAGGCATGCACCACCAGAGACTAATATATCTCTTTTAGGGGCAAAATGCCTCTTAGAAACATTCTCCTGTGGGAGTTCCATACCTAAGGAGACTGGATTGTGATCTCTCTCTCTTTCCATAAATTTAGGATTATGTGTATTTATCCATTAGATCAGTAACGACATTGTTATTGATTACTAAGCAAAAACTTACATAGTACCTTCAAGGAAAAAAGTATGTCATTTTGAATTCTAGATTGTCCTTAGCAAGCAGCCTTATCATATCACCAGAGGTTCCACCATGACGTCATTGTTTACACTAGGCTGACCTAGAATTCAGAGATCTGCCTAAGGGCATGTGGCATTTCTGCCCTGCTCAAATATTTCACTTAAATCCCTACCTCTGTCTTATAGTAACTGTAACCCAGAGAACAATTTAAATTGTAGTGACAATTCCAAATCTGTCCAAAATCCCAAAAATCTCATGCTTTAGCACGGCCAAACCACAAAAACATCCTTTCTACCTCCCAATATAGGGAAAATCAAAGATATCTGAACAAAAATCAAGCAAAGAAACAAGAAGATACCAAAAGCCTTAGTCTAACTGTGCCATTCCATGCTGCAATTAAAATTATTTCATTATTTCCTAGAACCTAACTCTGGCTACATTAAATTGGTGGACTAGGATTAGATAGCCCTGACAAGCACCTAGTAGTCAGGGAGCTCTGTGTTCCAGCTGCCATCAATTTTGTCTTATTTATGAGGAAGGGCCTCCTTCCTTTCCCCATTGTCATTGTAGTAACTTAGCATTCCATCTGCAAATTCTTTCCTTTAAGCCTATCCTAGTCTGAACTTGCTCAAAAAGTATACACAGAACCATAATTGTTAGTATAAAATCATTTGCATGCTGAGAAAAACAAACTCAAATGGAATAAAAAAGTAATGAAACATTGAGAATTCGTCCATTTTTAATCGAAGAGTTTAATTCCACTCCCAAGCTCTTTCTAGAAGACTGCTGGTTTTTTAGTATATAAAAAGAGCCAAGGTCTTAGCTCTCTACCTTTGTGGCAAGGAAACAGTGTTTGCTAAGGGAACCTCACCTTTGAAATGCATTTGGGTTCAGTTCCCTGCTCTTTGGCTAGGAAACCACCTTTTACCCAGGCCATCTCAGGCTGCAAGCATGGATTCTAATTGCTGTTGTTGGGCACCATTTGTAGAAAATGGCTAATTAAATTATTAATCATTATTTATACTATATTTATTTGGATGGAGCAAGTGTTAATTCTTAGTGTGCCATAATAATTAACCACACAGACACCTGATAGATTTTAACAAGCCTTGGACTGGATTAAGCAATCTTGGCCCATCTAAGCTAGCTCTTAATTCTATTCCCCAAATATGTCCCCATATATAGATACGTCCCTTTGGACTTCTATTCTCCATGCTATGCCAATGGTCCAGGCCATATGGAATGATCTTCTTTCATTTACCTCATGGCTTGTGTCCTCCTTCCTGCTCTTGGCTTCTTCCTTCTCTGGAGGCTTCTTCTACACATGAACCTCTCTGCTTCAGAAGCCCTCAAACCTTAGTCCCATCTACCTCTGTCTTTGCTCAATATTAGGCCTCAGCATTCATTCAACCAATCAGAGACAATGATTAGAAAACAAAGTAACAGACAGCAAGCAGGCCTCTAGGACCAATTAATTAACATTTAGAATGCATAACATCACCCCATCACCACATCCTAAAGGATTATTTTTAATAATTCATTTATATGCATGTGTGTATATATGTATATTGGGTGGAGGTGAGGAGACCCTCATGAGCAATCTGTTTATGCACTACATGTGTGATAAAGTACACAAGAAGGTCGCAAGAGGCCATCAGATGCCAAGCATTGCTGTGGGCCTGTTGAAACTGAAACCTGAGGCCTCTGTAAGAAAGAACAGTGTGTTCTTAATTGTGAAACATATCTCTAGACACTCTATTATCTTTGAGGATAATTGCTTGGTCTTTTCCAGTTTCAATAACCTATCTTCATGCTTTAACTTACAGCTTTTTCTACTTTCAAAGGACATCATTCCAAATAGTGCTTCTGTTGTCATATTTGCTCTAACACTCTGTCATTCACCACTTTCCTTCATCTTAAAGAACTCTAGAAATATCTTTGAGTTTATCCACATAATCTCAATAATATAGACAATAAACTAACCACATCTGGAAACAATTCCTTTTTCACATAAGGTAGTATTAATATATCCCACATGGTGTGGCTATCATTAGAGGAAATTTATTTTATCTACTGGTATTATTTCCAAACTGTAAAAAAGAGAATAGACATGTTTCGTACACCAATTCCTTCTTCTTATCTTGATCAGTTATGCCACACATGGCTATTTATGTTCACCCCGATCTCAATAGAGTAGCTGCTTAATTTATGTCTTAATTCTCTTGTAGGCCATAGAGGTTAAGGCACTATTTTTTGAAATGTTTTTCTTTTATTTCTTTTCTTGGGTTGGTTGGGTTTTGAGACATGGTTTCATTGTGTAGCCCTGGCTGTCCTGAAAGTTGTGTTGCAGACCAGGCTGGCCTTGAACTCATAGAGATCCATATGTCTCTCCCAAACAGAATAAATACCTTCATCAATTTCCTCCCCTTAGAACTCAAGGAACCTTTGGGAGGCAGAAACAATGCAAGAGCCAGAGGGTGTGGAAGACAACAAGAAAACAAGGCCTTCTAAATCAACAAGATCAATGTACTTTTGAACTCACAGAGACTGAGGCAGCATGTACAAGGTCTTCATGGGTCTGCACCAGATGGGGTACCAGAGTTGAAAGGAAAAGTGAACATAGTCCATGCTTGATTTGTTGGCTTTGATCTCTAAACATCCAGTGAATTCAGGGTGATTGCAGCAATAATTGAAAATAAAATACCTCTTCTACAAGTCTGGGATGAAAAAGAAAAGCTTTTTTCGTGATTATTTCTTAGATCAGTTGAACAAATGGCAATGGTAACTGTCTTAAGGGGGAAAAATAAAAGACGGTCATCTTCTCATTTCCTGCTAGGAGCCTGAAGTTATAAAATCAATGTTCAAACATAAATGTGAAATTACTTTTTTATGGATATACTTCGGCTGATTGATTTAAACAGTTATTTGTTCTTTTCTATGTGTTTTGTTCAGTACTCTGAAAGTCTCAATGTACATGTCTAGACACCGGAAGTCCCTCTGCTTAAATCGATAGCATAAATAAATACTACACATTCCCAGTTAATGTAAACTCTGTGTGCTCTGTTTTCCTTCTACATGTCTTTCTCCATAATGATAGAGTGGTTATCAGTTAACTCTCCATTCCAAATCACCATGCTAATAGTTAAAAGTTACCTTTGTGAATTCCACACATTTATTGAAGCCTACAGAGTATTAGATTCTTCAGTTACAAAATAAAAATAATAATAAAAATACCCCTGCTGATATTTCATTTGCTATCTGTGATAAATAGGTAATACAATTCTTATGAAAAAACAAGAAAAAGAAAGAGTTGGATGCCCCTCCTTCATGCCTGGTATAATTGTACCAACTATTGTGTAAGTCAGGAAATAACAGGATTATTAAAATAACATCAGCTTAAGCAATGTTTCTCTAAAAACACAGTATTGAACCTTTGAGCCAAGTATTTCTTTTCTTTGTGGATTGTAAGTAATTTTACAGTATTTTTTAACCCTTATACATTATATATTTCCCCCCACTGTATAACACAATTTAATGTCTCTAGACCTTGCAAGATATCTCCTAGAGGTAAAAACCAGTGCTGCTTGAGTGTTTCATCAGGCTTTGTCCTCTTAGTAAGCTGTGTAATCTAATTGAAGACAGTTGGTGGTTTTACTTAGAAAGGAAGGAAAGGGTTACTAAATAATCTATCCTATCTAATAGCTGCATTATAAGATTTCAGTTGGATTTGTCCTCTGATAGAAAGGACTTTTCTAGAAGTTGTGTTTTGTTTCTTGCCTTTTCCTCCTAGTAACTGGTATGTGGTATGTCTAACAAATTTTTATTACATTGACATATGAATTATGCATTGGGTAAGGGATTTTGCTAGGATTTTTCCTCTCTATCCAGTAACCATTAAAACATTGATTCTATGAGAATCCATGTTTTCAATGGAGAAATGCTTTTAGGTTTATAACCAAAGATGTAGAAAACATTTTTCTAACTCTAGAAATGAGGGTAGAGCAATGAGGTGGAAGTGAGGGGTGAGGGAGAGGTGAAGTTACTATTTGTAGAGATGGAAAATTGTCTAAGTGCAGAACAGAGTGGAACTACCATGATGCGTGCATAAATAAGAGTAGGCACCTAACCAGACCAGCCATCTTCTAGTTACCCTTGACCAGGAAGCAAAAGTCAGGTTGACTTTTGAG
The DNA here is from genome assembly GCA_907164525.1 of Lophiomys imhausi. Lineage (NCBI taxonomy): Eukaryota > Metazoa > Chordata > Mammalia > Rodentia > Muridae > Lophiomys > Lophiomys imhausi. Next base: position 720,938 of record CAJQZJ010036177.1, read on the forward strand.
TCAAAATCTTACTCTTGATTTTGCCTTTGAACAAGCCGGTATCCTCACTTTTCAATATTTGCTTTACTGTAGAGATAGTTAACAGACTGTCAGTCACCTTTTTTTTTTTCCTTTATTTTTTATTTCTTCAAGTTACATCTCAATCGCAGTCCCCTCCCTATTCCCCCTCCAGTCCCACCCTCCCACCCTCAACCCCCCATCCTCTTCCCTTTTTTTTTCTTTTAAGTTTAAGGTATATCTTATTTCCCCCTACAGTTTCCCCTTTCAGTCCAACAAATGGCTCTTTCTCTTATAATAACAAATACAATACAGTACAACAGAGGTAATTAGGCCACAGTTATGAGGGTTATATGCTTAACGTACATTCCCAATGACCAGTCCATATGTATTTGGTACAAAACCCTGAGCACCTACTCTCTGTTAGACACACTTGGCTCAGCACCATGTGCTGACTCGGGCGGTGTTCATATTTTCATGGTGATGCATGCTTCCCAAAGACACAATATTCCCAATGAACAAACACACAGGTGCATACCTTAAGTACAAAGATGAGTATCCAAGAGTGTTTGGTGGGTGAAGTTATTCTTCAAAATCTTTTACAGTGGCACAACCCTGATGGAGGGCACTCTTCATTAACATCATAAATTACATAATAATGCTCAGGTGTCAGTCAACTTTTTATTGGAGTTTCACATGAACATTTTTTTCCGTGCCTAGATTTTTAGCAAATATGGCATAATTGGTTTCTAAATCTTCAAGTTGTAAAATTAAATTTAAAAGTATGTTCCTAACAAAACAATCTGAAATTTTAGAATGTGTGTATATGTGGTCTGTACTTGGTCATTTGTGTTCAGGTTTGGGTGCATGCATGAGCATATGGAGGAGAGGGGCCCATGTCAGATGGTTTCCTCAATAGCTCTCCTATTTATTTTCTGAGACAGGATCTGATGTTCCCAGACTAACCAATTCAGTAAGCCTCAGTGATCCCCCTGTGTCCCCTCCCCAGTGATTGAATGACAGGGCCAGGTTGTTGAATCAGGCTTTTAATGTGAGTGCTGAGAATTATAATTCAGTCTCTGTGCTTGTGTGGCAAGTACTTTACCAGCTGAGCCATCTTTGCAACCCCCAAGAAACTGGGATTTTATTAATATTTAGGCTTATGCTATGAATGTTACCTTTGTAGAAATCTTGAGAGGACAAAATCATACGAAGGATTCACAGAATTACAGGTAAACTAATAGGATATTAATACTGAAAATCACATTTTAATTTATTGTATATTCTTTAATCTCACACGCTAATATAATTTCATTATTTTCTGCTCAACATTTGCTCAGGAAATGTAATGGATACCAGGCTTCCTTCTAGGTATCTCTCTGGATCATGACTTAGGTGCCAAGCAATTTGTCACAGCCTGGGTTTCTGATTTCATTTAATAAATGAAACCTAAATGTTATGATCCAAAACCACTGGTCTGTTGCGCAGTGATCCATGTGAGAACAGTGAACTTGTGTCTCTGTAAATTTGTTAGTCATCTGTGAGGAGAAGCAATGTTGAACTTGTAATGTCAAATCCCATTTAGAGCCGGTGAAGAAGTTGGATGAGGGACTTGATGTGTTTTGAGATGTATTAAGAAACATACTTGAGTGTGGGAGTTTGGAAGCCCTGGCAAATTAATGTGGAGATTGTGCCCTATCCTAATAATTTATCTCCAAATCCTATCTTCCAGAAGAAAAGAATGCAGCTAATAAAAGCTACAGCTTGAGTAAATGGTTTCAGGCAGCACATGCTTTTCAGTTAGTAGTTAAAGTACTAACTCTGAACTTCAACCTCAGTTCCCTGCTTCTGTTTCTTTCCTGAAATCTTATTAGGAACTGATTATGGGTTTTGTTATGAGCTCATCGAAAGGGCAAACACTGGATTTTAAAATTATTTTGTAGACAAAATTTAAAGAACTAAGTAACAGAGGTATTTTTCTAGCAACTTCTGGGGTACAATATATTGTTGTTTTTTTTAAGTCTTCTATAAGTTAAAAACAGATATATTTAAAGAAAAAATAATTTTCTGGCATTTTAATGTCATCTGAAATAAAAGAAGATTTTATTTATATTTCTTACTAATTGTCATGTCTCTTCCTGTAGTTCATGGTCCTGACCATATTTCTGCGAGAGGATAGACATGATTCCTATCATTTAAGAGGACTAATAAAGACATGAACATCATTTACTTGTGACCACATGTACATATATGTTCATGAGCTAATCACTAAATCAAGCATCTATACTGTGCACTGAAGATTTTTGTTTCCTTTTACGTAAGAATTCATGCATTCTTCCTGAGATATTTGAAGTGTTTTTTTTTTCCCATTCTTCTTTCTTTCTTGAATGCATCATTCAAGCTTTAGAGGTTCCATCTTTAGGTTTGTAACTTCCACTGACTCACTCAATGTCTACGGAGCTTCAGTTGGCATTCAAATGCTTCTCACGACAAACTCAGCCCTTTGTGTTTTTTTTTTTTTTTTTAGTTTTTTATTTTTTATTTATTTGGTTTTTCTTTTTTTTTCTCTCTATTTTTTTATTTCAAGTAACATCTCAATCGCAATCCCCTCCCTACCCCCCCTCCAGTCCCATCCTCCCACCCTCTTCTGCCTCAACCCACCCATCCCCTTCCTTTTTTTTTTTTAAGTTTAAGGTATATCTTTTTCCTCCCAACAGCTCCCCCTTTCAGTCCAACAAATGGCTCTTTCTCTTATAATAATAAATTAATACAAAACAACAGAGGTAATTAGGCCACAATTATGAGAGTTATATGGTTTAGCATACATTCCCAATGTCCAGTCCATATGTATTTGGCATCTGACTTTAATGTTCTACTATCTAACCATCTCCATGAGTTTAAAGTTCTGTATCTACCAGTGGCTGCCTGGACAGTTCCCATTTTCTCTCCATACATTACAGCATCGAATTTCAGCCGTTTGGCCCCATTTCTCTGACAGATATTGATTGTAGAGCAGGAATTATGAAGGACTTGCCTACCCTGTCTTCACAGAGCTAGGTTGTTGACTTACCTGCTTCCAAGTTTTGTCCTTTTTGGACAGCATTCTGTCTACAGTAGGAGCAAGGGGTTTTTCCTGCCAAGAGATAGGCTTGCCACTAATTCAACCATCTCCCACTGGAGATTCTTCAATGCTCATCTTCTACTTGGAGTAGAAGGGGGTGCTGTCAGGAGTTGACATGTCTCAATATCAAAAAAATCTAAAGTTAAGAGAACATCTTTGAATGCCATATTCTGAAGATCTCTTGAGGTTTTTGAAGAGGCCCCATTTATCTCTTATATTAGGATAAGCAAATGTTGCTTGTCTCTTAGCAACTTGATTTCTGATTAGCTTAGAAAATAACTATAGTAGACTGTCATAGCACCTAACAAAATGACAGTCTTGCATGACTATTAGTTTGCATTTCTTAATTATCCTAAACAGTTTATGACAATTAGTAGCAAAAGGAGAGCCAGGAGAGGGCAGTCTACATGTGGAACAAGAAAGTATTCCAGCTTTCTCACTGAAGACAGATGGGAAGACAGAGCAGTACTTAAAACCACAAAGGCCAAAAGTTCACTTTCTTGCTCCACATGTAGCCTGCCCTCTCCTGGCTCTGGGCATTCACTGCCCCTGTCCCATTGACTCACATGCAATCCCCTTAGCTCTTGTTTTCTCTCATAGTTAGATCAAGTGTCTTTTCAAATACCCTCTCAGGGCCTATGCACATTTCTTGTGATGTAATGTATTGTGAGGATTGATTTTGTGTTCTCTCCAGCCCATTAGTCAGTGAACTCCTTGAGGGGCCTGGCCATGCAAAATAAATGGGTGGTAGGTGCTAAGTGAATGCAAAAAGAATTGAGAGAAAGGGTGGCTATTTCTTCTCCTATCCTGTGTTTTGTCTTTTTGTGACTATCTCCTATTCAGTGAGAAGCCTCCACACTATTCTGAGGAAATTAGGAATTATTAGAACAGAAATATTTGTTTTAGGATTGCTTTTTAACTACAGCCTAGGCACTTAAAACAAAAGATAAATGTTTTGGGGAAAGTCTGATTTATTTATGCCAAAACAATTGACTAGAAGGAGAGTAGAGAAGGAAATAAAGTACATTATCCCTAGGTCTCTGGGTAACAAGAGTATATAAGCAATCAGGTTTGGAGCTACACCAGGCACGTGAGGAAACATGAGGTGTAAAAAAAAAAGAACAGGAAGGATTTATATCTGAGACTGGAAAATGACTAGATTGGAAAACTGTATGTCAGGGAGGAAGGGAGTGATAATAGACAACCTTGAGATATCAATAAGTGTTAGAATTGAATCCAGACATATCCTTAGCCATGGAGGAAACTAAAAAGCTCTCTACTGAATCAAAGGAGTCACCAGAGATCCAAAACTAAAACTGATGGTCATAGTCCCATTCATATAAAGTACGTAGCATTGACAAAGCTTCTCAGATAAAAATGAGGTTAGTGAGAGTAATTGCTAAGGTGGTTTAAGGAACACAGTGGGTGACTGATGTGGGTACATGCTTGTTTCATGGTGGTACAACTTGTGGTATGGACTGGACAAATCTGAAAATAGTAACATATGAATAACCTATCTTAAGTTAATGAATTGAACTGGGAAGAATTTAAGTAAATACCCCTTCAGTCAATGACCACTTTTCATCTCTCTCCTTCGGTCCTTTGTGGATCTTTCTCAGCTTTTCCTCTTTAACATACTTGTATTGGAAGTGGTAACAAGAGGACATTTACCTTTTCCTTTGAAAGTAATTTGGGCTGTTGGTTGCAATAACATATAACATTAAGTGACAGAAATGAGTGCCCCCTATATAAAGGTGGTAGCATGTGACTGATTATTTCATATTTATCTGAGACTAGAACATAGAAAGAATGCAAAGAAGATGTTTTATCTTGCTGGGTACATTTGCTTTCTTCCTGGTTTTCATATTGGACCTAGTTGTTAAGAATTATGAGCAGTTATTACTGAAGGATTTTTAAATGTTTACAAGTTTAGGCTAAAGGCTCTACGAATCCTGGGCTCAGTGATTTTCGTGGAGAAACAGGCCCACAAGATGTGATAACAAGGTGAACACTGGAGCAAATGCATTTATATCCTGTTTGTTACAAACACAGAGCCAATCTTGCACTCTAATTTCTTGAGAAGATGATAAATGTTTTCTGCCAGTCTTTCCAACTGAACAAACTCTGTTTGATCTGTATTAATCACTTCTGGCAAGCGATGCTCAAACTTTCTAGCTGCACTCTAGATGAGAAGCTTGTCATCAGTATCACATAGTGAAGGTAAAGAGTGTGGGACAATGAGAACTATTTCCACTTATCTAGCCATCAGGGGATTTGTCAAGTTTAATAAGATATAAACTTTATATTTTTCACGTGGACTCTATAAAATGCTGATCTTTACTCAAATTATTTTTTCCTTTGATTTTTTTAAAGTAGAGATTCACCCAAATAATACAACATCTTGTTTCTGCTACAGAGATTTAATTCTTCCTCCCAAATTCTGTGGTGCTTCCACAGGAAAAAGCTTTCTAAAACTATGTTTCACCATGAATAAGCCAGCACAATAGAAAGAAGCTGTGAACAAAGATGTCTTTAGTCCAACTGGAACAAGCAAGAAAAGAGTCCCAATCATGTAAGAGTTAGCCATCTTAAAAGTGTCCTACTCAGAAATGATCCTTATCAGATTTGAATTTCTTATTTTCTACTTTCCAATATCACATCCTCTAGAAAGTCACCAGACTAAAAATTCCCTTTGAAAAAGCAAAATACATCTTGTGTGTGGTGCTTTGCACTTAATCACGTCTTAGAAAAATCCTCCCACATTTTTAGCTTCACAATATCTAAACAGAACTAACTCAATTTGCAAGAATGAATTTCCTGGAACAAATCCTGGGCAGATATTATAAGGTCCTGCTTTATAAACCAATTTGTTTTTCCATTGCTCTGTGAAAATCCATATACATTATCCTTTAAGTTAATGATCACTCTAAATTGTCTGCTAAAGGTGATTTAAATTCACTCATTTACATGGGTCTTTTGAGAAAGAGATGGAACATTTCTTTAAAGGGAAGAGGTTAATTGGTGGTCAATGGACACTCTCTTATTACAATGATTAATTAATTATGTCAGTTCCTGAGCTGCACCTAGAATCTGTCATTCACTTTTGTAGTTTAACTCAATTCTTTCCTTCTGAAGTCAAACATTTTGAAGTGAATGAGAAACCTAGGTAAGCCATCTATCTAATGAGGAGAATTAAGTGCTCCATTTCTGAAAATGATCTTGTGGACCAGGCAGATAAATTGAAGCAACTCAGAGAAGATAGTGCTAGGCCAGTCCTTAAAGTAATAATGAATTTTAAAATAATGAGTATCTGAACATATAAATAGTGTGTTAGGGATTCAAGTTTCTTTTTTTTTTTAATCTGAAAAATGAAACTTCACTTTTAGGGGGGAAATAGGTATTAAGCTTTGAATTATTCAGCTGCTGCTCACAGCTAGCATAGCGCATCTTTGTATCTGAACCTCTGCTGTACGTTTTCGAAAACCATTTCTTACTCTTTGTTTTTCTTGCACTGGAACTTGCAAAGTAATGGCATGACTTTCCAACAGCTGGATGCTACAAATATTCCAGCTTAGGATGTATTTAATTGCTGCTTCAATATATAATTGAGTCCTTTGATATTAGGAATAATTGAGGTGTGTACGTTCTAATACCAATAGAAATTTGATATTAATTTTAAGGTGCATGAACTTTGAAGAGTATCTTCTAAAGATGTTAACTACGAGTTCGATATTGTCTTTTCCAGGGTTTCTCCTTATAGTCTTCAACTCTCACCCCCACAGGACACCATCTATCTATCATGGAAGTTGCTGGAGATTCATTTTCTTCTTATACAACTGGTGGAGGGGCACTCTCCAGTCTTGAATCCTCAGTTTAGAGATTATTACTCTTGACTTGCTTTATGTTATCAGGTAATGTCACTCATATTATAGTACTTTATAGTCATTTAATTTGTTTACAATGAAAAGAACATATCTGGATTGATCTATACAATCATTACCTCCAAATCCAGGAGGTACAGACACTCAGCTTTGCAAAGAGTCTTATAGCAGCACAAAAATAGATAAGTGTATAGGCAATAGGTAAATTATTACCACAAAATGTGAAAAAAATGCACCCACAAGGAAAATAATGCAATTGTGGGGGAAAGACAATGTTATATTCATTAAATACACCTCAAAATGTTTTAGTAGGATGACTTTTGGCAAGATGGAAGAAATACCCCATTGTAACTATGTACTAAATTCCACAAAATATCAAGAATTATTCTTAAAATATATAACTTCTGAAGCTAAAAAGGGAAGCAGAAAAAAATTAATTAAAGAGTTCCTTTCGTTGTTTAGTTAATTTGTTTTACAATGAAACTAACAGAGGTTGAATTTTTTTTTTGTTATTGTTTTTGTTTTTCAGGACAGAGTATTTCTGCATAATAGTCCTGGCTGCATTGCTTTGTAGTCCTCAAGCTCACAAATATCTGCTTGCCTCTGCCTCCTGAGTGCTGAGATCAAAGGCATGTGTCACCATGCCCAGCTTCAGAGGTTGAGTTATTAAGAAGGTGTGATGAGACAATAACCACCATGAGGCAAAGGGCTTCAACCACTGCATATTGGCGAAAAGCGTCGATGCTTTTAATGTTTTGTTCAACAGAGTGCACAGTTGTTGTTTTTTTTTTTTTGCCAGTAACCAGTGTCCAGTTACAGGAAAACCTTTAAATCATATTTACACACACTCTTCAAAATTCCAGTGTACAAATTTATAAACATGTTTATCACCTTTCATATTTTTATTCTTGTTTCTTCCAAACTACATGGAGAAAACAATGTGCATCTGCTCAAAAAAAATGGTAGTGAAGTTATTACCATTCTGTGTATTTCTCATATGGTAAAATATTCAATACGTAATGTTAATTAGAATGAAAAGATTGTTGCAAATTATGAACCATTGATTCTGCTCACACTCTTCGTTTCTGTATTTCAGTCTCTTGAAATGTCCTTCAGGTGTTACTTTTGACAGAGTACATTTTTATTGGCAGCAGAGCTTCATGTTCTTTTTCTTCTAAATTTACTTTCATGCTGACCATTTTAATTTTGTCATAATACTCATCACACTATGGGTTCTCACTCTAAGGAGGAGGCTTTATTATTCTTCATATCTTGATGCCATTTACAATTCTGGTTGTAAATCCTTTAAAATATGCATTTGAAGCATTGGCTGGTCTCCATCCTGAACAGATTGTATGGACAACATGAAGACATAACTGTACTTGCACACAAATATCCTCACATTATAAGCAAGGGAAGAGTCAGGATGAATTTCACCTCTTCTTAGATTGTGACTAGACTCCATGTTCCAGCCAATAGCATTTATTATGTTCCTCTAAATTAATAACTCTGTTCTACAAATTTTCTTAATGGCTATATGAACTACTTAAGATCAAATAACTCATGGATCTTGTTGTCTGAGAAGTGATTTTACATGTACAATAAATGCGTGGGTCTATTAATTGATTTTCAAATACGGTAATGAAAATTGCTTCATGGCCTTGTATTGCTTTATTAAACACTATTTTACTTTATAAAATACATAAAAGTATGAAATATAGCTTAAATTTTAACAAATACAACAAAATGCAATTAAAATATTTTAAAATTTCATTTGTGTGTGGGGCAGAACATACCACAGCACACATGTGGAGTCAGAGAACAACTTTCAGAGTTCTGTTCCTCCTTTTAGTATGTGGATTCTGAGGAACAAACTCGGGTCCTTAAGCTTGACTTTAAATACCTTCACCCTGGAGTCATGTTGCTGCCCCTGAAATATAAAATTTTCAAATCAACTCCAATCCCTTATTTTCCAACTATTTCCCACTTTGGTCTTATACTTTGCCATTCACATTCAATAGATGTGAATATTTAAGTTCTAAACTGTCTGCACATGGAAAGTGTATCATTATTATTTTTAATAATTCTTCAGATTATAATATAATTAGGACATTTATAAAGTTTATATTTAAAGAATAAGCTGATGATAAATAGAGAAAAAGTGGATTCAATACAAGAACATTCTGAGGACACCTCCCAATGTACTACCCACCCTGGCTCTGTTTCAAAATCATGAGCTCTTCAGCTTTAATTGGTGTGTGTGTGTGTGTGTTTGTGTGTGTGTGTGTGTGTGTGTGTGTGTGTGTGTGTGTGTGTGTAGCTATTCCTAAATAAATAATCATAACCTTTTCAAATTTCTATATTGGAACAAACATTATTCTTTCAACCCACCGTCACCATGTACAAAGAAAACACCTGACTTTCCAGACATTATGTCAAGGATATACCATGTCTCTAATACATACAATTGCTGGAAGAGGAGAATAAAAACAAAATGAGTTTAAGAGACAGTCAAACTGCAGCCTTGTTAACAATGATGTTTATAAATAACTCTAAATTGTTATACTAGGCCAACAGAGCAGCAATTGGCTAAGTGGGAGGCCACTAAGACTGACTGGGCAGCTGCCAGTTCTTGACTGGAAGCCTGCAGGCCTGGCTGGATCTATCCTGGGGATAAAACCCTGGGCCACTGGTGGCCTTTACCACCCCTGAAATCACAACTCTGTTAACTAATATATTTAATAGTAACTATAACCTGTTATATTAGGCCAGTGGAGCAACTGGTGGCCTGGAGGGAGGCTAGCAAACCTGGCTCACCTGACTCGCCTTAGCTGGAGGCTTGAAACCCACAATGACCTTTTCACAATGATTAAATACACAATACCTTTTAAAGTTTCAATGCTTGGTCCTTAGTTGCACAGATTTTTTTCAACTGGAACCTGACCACCTAATCCCAATCAGCCATGTGGCTGGGTATATTTTCAGAGTTCACACTGAGACGTGCTGCTGCTTCTGAGTCCTGGAGGGAAAAGAGCTTCCTCTGTGTAAAACCCAGGATTCCTCTCTTCGTCCTAGGAAGTCATACATTCCTATGCTCTTTCTGCCCAGCTAATTGGCCATCAAGTCACTTTTATTAACCAATCAGAGAGTGCCTCAGAAAGGGCAGTAACTAGATCTCTGAGCACTGAAATCAGCCTCTGAGAAGCAATGTATTAAACCTTCCTCCAACAGGACTCCAGACAGAATTCTTTATTTTTGGAAATGTAAGAGCAAATCTACACAAGATTATAAACTTATGATCGATTATCAAGTTGTAATCGCATTGACCGTGTGCTCCTGGCAATGATGCTTGCTGAATTTTTGTCTATTAGTTATATGTACAGTGAAAGAGGTTTATTTTCTCATTAATCCTGCTTGGTAACAGTGTTTTAATTTTATTCGTGGAATATCACCTGGGAAACTAAGAACAGAAAGCTAGATTTCTTAGCAGTTCTTTGAATCTCCTAATATATTATTAATAAGTTGTTTTCTGTTTAATCTATTGACTTTGGACTCATAATCTGAAATTCGATGGTACAGCCCTTTCTCCATCCATCTCACATTAGGATCTTGTTATTCTTTGTCATCTTCAGAATGGTCTCCTTGCACTGACTTTTCACTTTTAACATTATTGTCTTATTGTTTATTATCTTATTAAATGATTATATATCTTACTATCCAAATTATTATTAGCAAATTATCTAAGTAGAAACTTTATCCTTACATTTTTCATATACCTGTTACTATGGTAGCATAATATTTTTCAATTATGTTCTTTTTAAAATATTTTATTTATTTATTATATATACAGGGTTCTGCCTGCATGTATGCCTGCAGGCCAGAAGAGGGCAAGAGATCTTAATATAGATGGTTGTGAGCCACCATGTGGTTGCTGGGACTTGAACTCATGACCTAGGGAAGAACATCCAGTGCACTTAAACTCTGAGCCTTCTCTCCAGCCCTCAATTATGTTCTATTTTCAGTAGATGACTATTAACAGAACCATCCACAGTTGGCCAAGGTATGGAGAATTAGAAAATTCAGAATGACTGAATGCCTTAAAAGATTACATATACCATATTTCTAATTCTCAGAAATCATTTCCTCAGAAGGGACATAACAAATGTAATAGCCAGAAGTTGTGGATGAAACAGAGCCACCCATAGTTGGCCAAGGTATGGAGAATTAGAGAATTCAGAACGACTGAATGCCTTGAAAGAATATGTATATCACATTTTTCAAAATAAATTTATTTATTTGTTGCTTCAGGTTACATTTCCATCATATTGTCCTCTTTCCCCCCTTCCCAGCCCCTCCCTCCCACCCTCTACCCCCTAACCCTTCCATCCTATTCCTCTGGAGTGGAGTATCCCTACACAACAGTCCCCTGCCCCAGTTCAGAAGTAATATGAGGGCCAAGAGCCTCCTCATACACTGGGGGCCTACAAGGCAGTACCACCAGTGAAAAGTGTCTCATTGCCACGGAGAGAAAACTAAAAACAAACAAACAACAAAAAAGTCTATGTCCATGTTCCCTTTGGTGTGTTGGTTGTAGTATAGATATCCTGTACTATATAGCTAAAATCTGACTATGAGTGAATATGAATATATGGCATGTGCATCCTTCTGAGTCTGGGTTAGCTCACTCAGGATGAGCTTCTCTAGTTCCATCCATTTGGCTGCAAGTTGCATAAGTTCACTGTTTCTGATAGCTGAGTAATATTCCATTGTGTAGATGTGCTACAGTTTTTTAATCCATTCTTCGTCTGAGGGACATCTGGGTTGTTTCCATTTTCTAGCTATTACATTTATAATGCTAAGAAATCATTTCCTAAGAAGGGACATAACAAATGTAATAGCCAGAAACTGTGGATGACTTCAAGGAAACAGTGTCTTCCAGACACTAGAGTGGATCTGCCCATATGAACTCACAACACTCGCAATAAAATCCAGAAGTCCTGTGCAAGATCAAACCAGACCAAATCACAAAATGGATCAATGAGGTAGGCATGAAAGCTTACAATGGCAAAAGAGATATTGGCAATTATTAGCTGCTGGGAAGGGAGAGCCAGTTTTCTTTAAGAGTTTTGCCACACTGCTGTGGAAGGCTGCCCATCCAAAAAATAGTTGGACAACAGAAATTGTACTATATTTGTGAAAAAATGTAAATTACATAATAGGAAAAAAGTTGAATGAGAAGGAACAGGGAGTAGATATTGGAGAGTGGAGGGGGGTAAAAAAGAGAGAAACACTGTGTAAAATTCTCAAAGAATTAAAATTTTAAAACATTAAATTATAAAATTGCATGTAAATGGGTGAAACTGAAAGAGTACACTGACTGAGGTAATCTAGGCCCTGAAATATAAACAAGACATGAATCTTTGATCTTATCATTTGATCTTTAGATTTTGTTATTGTTTAACTAAGAATACCTGTTGATACCAGGAAACTAGAAAAGGATTATTAGTGTGTAGAGGAAAATAGGTTTAAGGGAGAAGATGTGAAGGAGAAATGGTAATAGTGGCTAGAGATGATTTACATGAAGAGAGATAGAGGGTAGGACAAAGGAAGGTGAGGGGAAGAAATAACTAACTCTAAGAATATACAAAAGCCTATATGAAATTATTTAAAATAATTGATTTTCTTATTATTTAAAATTATGTGTATATGAGGGTTTGTGTGAGAAGTTGTTCATGTGAGTGCAATATCAGCAGAGACTAGAAGAGGGCATTGGATTCTCTGGATCTAAAATTATTAGGAATTGTACATGGGTCCTATGGAAGAGCAGTGAATGATCTTAACTGCAAAGTAATATCTCTCCAATACATAAATCAATTTTGTAATATATGTACACATATAGATAGATAATAGATAGATGATAGAGCTAGACAATGATAGATAAATAGATGATAGATGATAGATTGCTCGCATATATATTCTCATACAAGTGTTGAATGAAAGTTATGCTACATAGGGAATAATTTTACTTCTAGAAACCATAGATTGCTAAATAAAAATATTAATTCCTGGGACACCCGCTTTTGAGATGTTAGTCAGGAGTATTCTGCAGACCACTTAAACAACACTGGATATTGTCAGTACTCTTGTTTTGCCTCCCTTAACTGAATAGTAAACCTCCATTCATAAAGACAGCACATACTTTGGTCACAGGACATGAAGTAACCAAGACGGTAGTGACCAGAAAACTTTCTCCCTGCTACCTAGGTTTCAGAGTACCAGAGGTTATGGAAGTTTTTAAGGAACCCTGTGAATCCTGTGAGGTGCAAAAGTAACTAGAGTAGCAAAATACACCCATGTATACAATACTGGTGCTAATGTTCTGAAGGGAGAGATTGCTTTCCACTTGGACTCAAGACCCAGTATTTATAAGGAACCACATGTCTGTGCGTTTATGCATGTGTTTTGAGGCAGAAAACACTGATTCTGTTATTTGTAAATTGCACATGTGATTTCTTCATAGTTTTTTAATGTTTTTATTTGATGCTGGTCCTTCAATGGAGACTATTCTTTACGTGTGATGGACAATTTTCAAAAACCATGTATCAGTGAAGGTGCAATGATTATGTACATTGAAAATAGTGTGGCTTAATACTAGGTTTCAGAAACGTGAAAAATAGCAAAGAAGACTGGATTCAGAAAGCCTGCTCTGAAATTGCTTTTCAGATTCTAAAGTGATGGAGAATAAATGTTTCAACTTGTATTATAAAACTCCACTTATGATTTAAAATTATATTTGAAATAAATGATTAAACTGTTAAAACATGTATTAGGAAATGCAGTGATATTCTGCATGGTAATGTGCACAGCTAGCTGTTTTATTACTGCAGAGTGGAGTCAGGAATATAAATGGTTTCTTCTATGTCCCTGTACTGCAATTCCAGTGTTTCAGTATTTGCAACTGAAATAGTTTTTTTTTTTAATAAAAATAAGAAAATATCAGGGCTCTTATCCTCTAAAGACTCACAGAAGAAGATTCTCTTGTGATCATGGACCACCACTTATGCTAGTATTATCATTATTGTAATAACAAGCCATACCCAAAATCTTGCTTCTGTTGATGCTACATGACAAGATCATCATTGTTGACTTGGTAAGGAAGAAGGCAAAAGTTGATAAAGAAATACTTTGTGGCCAAATGTTGTAGGATGAAAATGGACAACTTATCTCTAAAGCCCTGGGGGCCTCCTGTAATTGTGCCAACAAATACATTATAAAGAGTTGTGGCAAAGATGGCTTTCATACACAAGAAAGTGTCCATTCTTCTTGTCAACAAAATGTTATCCTGTGCTTGGGCCGGCATGATCCATACTGTTATGCATGGTACCTTTAGGAAACGCCAGGACACAGAGGCCAGTGTTCACATTGGTTAGGTCATTATATCCATCTGAATTAAGCTGCAGAAGAAGGAAAACGTGATTGAGGCTCTAGGTTGAACCAAGTTCAAGTTCTCCAGATGACAGAAAATTCACATCTCAAGTAAGTGGTGTTTCAACAAGTTTAATGTAGGTACAGGTGAAGACGTGGTAGCTGAAAAATGGCTTATCCCTGCCTTCTGTGGCATCAGATATATACCAGTTTTTATGGTCCTCTGGCCAAGGAGAAAGCCCTGTAGTAATGAGAGCTTCCTCTGTACTTTCCTATATCCTCCAATAGTTCAGTAATAAATTTCACATATAGTTTGAAAAAGAAGTAAGAGAAGGAGGAGAAGGAGGAAACAGAATAGAAGAAAAAGGAGGATTATTGGGACTGGAAAGATGACTTTACTGGTTAAGAGCAATTGCTGCTCAAGGTATCTGCTTGCAATTCTAATTCCAGAGATATGATGTCCTCTTCTTTCCTTTTCTCGAGACAGGCATGAACATGCTACTCATACATATATTCAGGTTAAATGTCCGTATACATGAAGTTAAAATCATTTTTTAAGTTAAGACCATATCTCTAGGTGAAGTATGGAGACACTAGCTTGTGGGTTCTAGCTATTCTGTGGGCGTAGGTGTAGCGTAGTGGAGGGTGAAGCGGTTGAAGTGTCTGTGGGTCAGAATCAGGTTGTTTCTCTCTAATGTCCTACTGGGCACAAGGCCAGGATACATTGAAAGTGCACAGTGCCGTGGAGGATTCTACGGTCCCTGGGCAGGACCTTGAAAGTGCAGTTGGGGACCTGCCTATTCCTTCCTGGGACATGTGAGCACCAAGGAAAGCTGTGTTACGCTGGCTGCTGTTGGGGTTCTCAGGAGTCACCAGTGCTATGGGTTCGAAGCCAGTGCACCTGGCCAGAGATAGCGTGGCAGGTTTAGGGGAGTCCAGGAGCAGATGGAGAAAACTTTTTCAGAGTGAAATAGTGACATTTTATTGCAGCTTATGTCATGATGGTCTTAACTCTCCCATGGTATCTTCATAATCTCTCCTATCTCCCAAGTCTCATCTATACTCTGAGATGGGTGAGGACTTTTTGAACCTTAAGAAGTAAGGAAGAATTTTTTTGGGGGGTGGTATACATTCTATTGACTGAGATTGAGATTCTGGCAATGTTTATTTACATGAGGAGAGGTCCTAGACATTGGTTATGTGACCAAGCTCATCTGTGACCTCCTGGAAATTGATATCTTGCTTTTAGGGAGGTAGCCATTTGGGGGGCTGTCTTCACATGCTCCCGAGGCAGGGAGAAGCAGGGAGAACTGGTCCCATACCTTCCATTCTCAGGATGGGACATGAGACCCAATTTTGAGATTTCCAGGGTTTGAACATGCTCTTTTCTCACCACCTCCATTCCAAAACCTCTGGAGCCACACCCCACGTGTAGGGACTGAGATCTAAAAATTTCTTGGGTCCAGGCATTAGAAAATGTTCTGGAAAACACAGAAAAAAGCTATTACACATACACAAGTAATCTTGATTTTATATATATATATATATATATATATATATATCTGTTTGCAATTATGATTTATTTTAAAATGAGAATATGGTTAATGGAAAAGAAGTTAAATCAGCTACTGCTGGTAATAACAACCTACTACTTTAAGCATAATGAAATAATGTTATGTTTTTAGCTAACAAGTGTTATGGACTCTATCTGAAATATCTCCCTCAAACTTATTTGTTGATAGGTGGTGCTCTGTACTACAGCAATGTCCAGAGGTGTGCCTTAAGTCATTAAGGTTTGCACCTCACTAGTAGACTTCCATTTGTGGATTCATAGCTTGCTAGCTTGAGCAGAGAGGCTGTGTCAATGAACTATCATTTCTCCTTTCTTTCTATGCTACCATGGAGTATACAATTCCTTTCTATTTTATCCCAATGTCCTGCTAAACCAAATACTTAAAGCAGATGAGGAAAACAACTAGGGATTAAAATCTGAAGCATACAGTCTATTTTAATAATGTATTTTAAATTTTGAGAATTCCTTTTTTTTTATAAGTACTTTATTTTTTTTCTTCAAGTTACATCTCAGTCACAAACCCTTCCCTATTCCCTCTTCCTGTCACACCCTTCCACCCTCTCCCCACCCCAACAGCTTCCCTTTTCAATCCAACAAATGGTTCTTTCTCTTATAACAGTAAATTCTATACAAAACAGCAGAATTAAATATGCCACATTTATGAGAGTTAAATGGCCCAGTATAACTTCCCAATGTCCAGTTCATACATATTTGGCCCCTGACTTTAACCTTCTACCTTCTAACCATCTCCATGAGTTTAAAGTTCTATAACTGACTTAGCTTTCATACTAACTTGCATCGCTATTATAACCATCTTCTAAGATCTAGAATGCCCTCTTGAGTGCACTATATTCATAGTATTTAAACCACTCCCTCTTTCTCTTTACTAACCCCCCTCCCAAGAATTCCTCTGGAACTCACAATTTTTTTTTCTGTAATTACAATGAATTATATTCATATAACCTATTTACAGTTGCTTGTATGTACATATGTTTAGTGCTCCCCACTTGGACAGAATAACTAACCAGAGTCTCATAATTTTGTGTGCAGAGACGAAAGCAATCTCTTATACTATTCTTCACCTGGTTCTTTGAGGCCCTGTCTCTAATTCTGAACCTGGTATTCATATTTTCTCAGCGATACTGAAAGCCAACAGGCCCCAGAATTTCTCTTACCTCTTTTCTAACCCTAATTCTTGGGACTGAGATTACAGTCATGATGGGGGCATCCAGGATTTTTTTTTTAAATACTTTATTTTTTTTTCTTCAAGTTACATCTCAGTAACAAACCCCTCCCTATTCCCCCTTCCTATCCCGCCCTTCCACCCTCTTCCCCCCAGAAGTTTCCCCTTTCAGTCCAACAGATGGTTCCTTCTCTTATGACAGTAAGTATTATACAAAACAATAGATATAAATATGCCACATTTATGAGAGTTAAATGGCCCAGTATACCTTCCCAATGTCCAGTTTATACATATTTGGCCCCTGACGTTAACATTCTACTATCTAACCAACTCCATGAGTTTAAAGGTCTATATGTGACTCAACATTCATAAAAGGAGTGTACTAACATTTTTAATCATTTTTCCCATTTGGGTTGGGGCCCCAAACAGGTCTACTACGACCCAAATCAGCAGGAAGTCACTTTAAGAGAGCGACGTCCCATGCCCAGAGGGTGGGGAGGGTGTTTCTCCGCCCTTCTTTTTGGTTATTTGAAGGATAACTGAAAACTCTGTTATGTAGGGGAAGAGACTGCAAGCTGATAAATGGTCCTGTCTTAATGGGTTTTGGAGGTTAGCCCCAGGGAATTCCTACTTTTCCTTTTCTGTATCCTTCTTCCTCTCCTATGTAGGAGTGCATGGGCTTGAGAAAAATGAGATATAGACATAGCACAGGAAGGTCCAAGAAGAAGGGGCAGATTATTGAATATGCCCTTATACCTTTGTATATTGATACAAAATTAGTAGTTTATTTGGCTAAAGTGGTATTGACCATTGTTTATTGTGCATCCAGGATTTTTAAATGAGTGTTAGGATGTGAACTTTAGTCCTCGTGTTTGAGAATTGGGTGCTCATAATCCCCGAGCCATCTCTACAACACCCACATAAGTTTCCTGTTATTTTCTGCTTTTTTATTTGTATTTCATCTGTTACCTACTATATACTTAGTTTTTAATACTCTTCCCCAATTCTGTTTTAAATAATCAACAACGTTCATATCACAGGGAACCTTTCTGTTTCTTTCTTCCTTTCTTTCTTTCTTTCTTTCTTTCTTTCTTTCTTTCTTTCTTTCTT